>QLON01002406.1:0-14050 GCA_003313675.1 Termitomyces heimii | reverse complement strand
CTTTTCAGTGCTGTATCCTGCCTGTGTATACAGAGCATGTGCTGTGTTTGGTGGAGTGATTATTGATGGTCCATGCATCAGTAGTGTGTGTGTAAGCCTTACTGGTGCTCATGTGCTGGGCATTGATGATGTAAGCTCAAAATCCCTTGTTGTCAATTCTGGCACCTTCATTATTTGCCTTTGCCCATGCAGTTTGGAGAGCTCTGAAGTGTGCCTCAATATTTGTTCCTTCTTTGTATTTATAGCATTCAGCTCTGTTAGAAACCAAATCCTAAGAACAAATGTAATTCTATGGTACAGTTAGTTTATATGTAATTCATAGTAAAACAGTTACTCACCCCTCAGTCCAGTATAGTTGACTGAGAAATTTGTCTAGTGTAGATGTATATATATATGTATGCTGCACAATGAGGGTGATTAAGACAAAGCAATGGCAGTGGCCAGTGGCCATATATGATAAGTGGCTGGTGTAATATATGAAGCAGTAAAATACAATAATGAAACTCTAAGAAGCTCCTCTTCTGCCTGAAGCAGTCCTAGGTCAGACTTTGCATCATGTATGCATGTTAGTGAGGACTATGCCTTGGCTGCAGTGCTGCCAATTTTTACACCTGCTCCAATGGGGTTGATTACATTTAGTATGATTATACTGCAGGCATATGCATCTTATTGTGCTCAATCTTCAGCTGTTGGGTTAGGTGCACTCCACCATATCATTGGTATGGTTGGTGGAGTTCTTTTAACCCATGTTTTGGTGTTTGGGTCTTTTATCTTCCCTTTTAAATAATCTAGGAGCCCTCTGCCAGCTTCAGTAATTGTGGTTTTAAATGATGTCCAATTTGCTTCATCAAATTTTCCTTTGGTTGGTAATAGGAATGAGGGTCAGATTTGACATTCTGTCTTTTTTGGTTGGTCTGACTTGGTGTTTCTGTCTGCTGTAAACTTATTGGGTGATGGGGCTCATAACCTGTTTCATGCTAATCTCAGCCATGTAGTAAAATGACTATATTATTTATATACCTATTTCACACTAATTTAATTGTATGTAAGTATTTCCCCTGATGTCAAGTGTGGATGGGTACACAACTCAGTCATGTAGTAAAACAATTGAGGTGCTTGAGCTTCCATCTCTGACTGGGGAATGTATGAGCAATGAGCTCATTCTCATCATGTGCACCATGCTTTTGCTTTGGCATAGTAGCTCACACAGGTGCATATATAGAGGCCTCTAGGCCTTGCCCTCTAATTGCCACCTTAGCCCCCTCAATGGTCAGGTTGACCACCCATCCCATTGCTTGTCCTGGGAGGCTGGTGTGTTCTGGTGGCCCTACTGTCTTCATTGCCAGCTTCACCAGCACTGACATCATAGCTGACTTAGCTAGCCCTGTCACCTGCTCCACTGTTAGTAGCACTGTAAGGGCAACCTCTGGAAACTGTGGCTCAATCACATAGCTGGCAGAGGGAGATTGAAAGATGTATTAATAAAGGTAAGATAGATATAAGTAGTAAGGAGCTAACCTGGCAGAGGCAGATCCAAAGAGAACAAGTCTAAGGATTCACTCTGCCCATCAATAGAAAATATTCCATGTGACATCACAGTGTGAAATTGGATCACTTTTGATGAAGGCTCCATCAGAGCCCTCATTAAAAGTGATTCATTTTCCAGGGTCTGGCAAAGGCTCCCAATCAATAAGGAAGTTTGTTTCCATGGTCTAGCCAGTGAGAAGTTTGATAAAGGTGATAGAAAGCAGATGAAATAGAGTGAAAGGCCTGAAAATTGAAAGGAAACATGGAGTAAGGAATCTTCAAAAGGGTGGTTCCCTGACAGGCACCACTATCTTTAACCCTTCAATGACTGTTAGTCTCTTTAGCAACTGAATCCAAAGCACTTTGCATCTTACCAGATGCCTCAACCAATATATATGTAGTCAGTACTACTTCTTTGGCACACATTACTTCACACCTAAGCAGTTCCTCCTAGAGCAATTATAATGGTGGTCTTTTAACCACTGCTGGTTTTGGATGAGGCTAATAATAGCCTCCTTGTTATTTATACTATGCAGGTCCATAGTATTTGCCATATGCCACACCCTGCTATGGCACTCCATAGGGATCATAGTTCTGCTTGTATCATGCACTTGCACATTATAATTTAGCTGCATTGGCTAGAACTGCTGTTGCTACATGGGCATCTGCCCTTAAAAGCTTGCTATTGCTGGAGGCTCTTGCCTTCCCATCATCTTGCCTTGGGCTATCATCTACCCAGGCACCATCTGCAGTTGCAAGCCTTGATTAAGCCTGACTTGCCAGGTTACATATTGAGGAGCCCCTGGCAGAGCCCCACTTCTTTTTGGTGGGGAGTCATGATTGTAGATGAGGGCAACTCCCCACAGGCCTCCCCCTTCTAGAGCCACTTAGGCTCAGTACTGCTTAGCTATAAGAGGCTATAACACCAAATGTCACTTACTAGTGGCTCATTGATATATATACAAAAAAAGAAAAAAACAATTCTCTAACTAAGCTAATTTGCCACTTAATACTTCCATGGTTATGCTTGCCCTTATATGTTATAAACCACCTGCCTACATCCACATGCATTGTCATAACCATCAATTACCTGATCCTATCTTGTGGCCCTGATCACTCCCAGCCACTTCAGCTAAGTTTATAACTTGTCCTCCCACAATGCACTTACTAATGGCACTCTTGGTGCTCCATGCCCTTGGTGTGGTTGGCTAACTGATCCAGCCACTGCACTCCATGCAGCTTCAAATACTGGTCCAGAGCAGCCAATTTATTGCAGTGAGCTAAAGGCTCCTATGTTGTATTATCCAGGTTTCATCAAACTTTGAGTTAAGGTTACCAATGATCTCTTCTATAAACCACTCCTTGTAGTCATCCACCCTGAAGTTATATAGCATTGGAGTTGTCCAATTTGCAAATAGTACATTGTTGCTGGCTTGATATGGATGTAGTAGCAATATATGAAACCACAATACAATCCACTGTTGCTGCAGGACAACTGGCAGTTCCAGCACATAGTTGGACATTTGCTGCTCTGCCTCCTCCAATTTACTTTGGGCATAATTTCTGTGCCTTACCTTTTAGCAGATTTAAATTCTGCATAGATAGATAAATCAGGCTACCCAGCCTAATATCTGGCTCCTTGCCATGCTACATATCAGCCTTCTTGGTCTAAAAGACTTGACCATGGCATTATGCATATCTGCCAGATGCTCTAATACTTCCTGCACAAACTTTTGCATACCTTTATGTGCCATCCCATCACTGCACAACTTATGCATCATTGATGATATATAGCCACTATCTATCATTTCCAAAACACTTGCATTTATTGAACTCTATCAAGGATAATTTACCTACTCAATCTCTCTAATCAGAGCACACCACTGCTTTTAGTATCTATGCCACACTGTAATTAGCCCTCTCCATTTGCCCATTCATCTGTGGATGGAAGGATATTAACATGAGCAATTTAGCTCCCAGAGGCCTATACAGCTCTCTCCACCATCTAGAAGTGAACTTTGCATTCTTATTACTTACTATAAAGCTCAGAAGGCTATATAGCCTCACAATATCTTGCAGATACAACTATAACAGCTTTTTCACTGTTACCATAGTTGTAATGGAGATTAAATGCACTATACTGGTCATCTTGCAGATAACTACTCATAGGTAATCAAAGCCTTGGGATTTTGGAAAAGAACTAATGAAGTCTATACTTATAAAATCTCATGGCTTTATTGGCATTGGCAATAAGTGCAGTTTTTCTAGAATATGCATGTTCAGAGTTTTGGATCTCTAACATTGTGTCAGGTTCTGCTGATCCAGAGGCTCACTTTATTGAGCAGGAACCTACTAGTTGGTTCTTGCTAAAAAGGAAGACTCACACAGAAGTCAGGGGCTAGCACCAAGGTTAGGCACTAAGAGGAGTATGAGGGATGAAGAAAATAAGCAATCAGGAAAAAATGAAAAGGAGTTAGAAAATTAAAGAAGGAGTATAGTAGGTAAAACAGAAACAAGCAGGTGGAAAAATAAAGTTGAGATGAAGATGCAGAGTTGAGATAGAGATAGAGATTAAGCAAAGAAGATGGAGAGAAGATTAAATCAGAGAAGAAAGGAAAGAGAGTAAGATAGAAAAAAATGGGCTGGGAGTAGAATAGAAAGAAGAGGGGTTGGTGAAACAATAGAGTAAGACTAGAGGGAAAAATTCAAAAGATTAAGAGGTCAGAGCTAAGTTCAGTCTAAAAAAAAGGAAAATGAAGAGAAGAAAGAACTAGAAAAAATAGAGATAGAGATAGATGCAATAAATGAAATATGGCAGAGGTAAAAAAAAGAGTTTGAGGAAGAAGAAGAGATTGATTCAGGAAGGAGATAGGACAAGATTGATAGAAATAGAAATACAAAGAAGACTGAGAGCAAATGGAAAGACTAGAGAAGTGTGAGCAACATCAAGACTATTGTACTGGCTACAGAGCTACTTCTTAAGTACTTGTGAAATGTCTTGGACTTTGAGAGTAATTGTGCATTGGAGGAGATTGGGCCTTAGCATGATCAGGCAGTAGAATAATCATGTAAGAGTTGGGAGCTGCAGAATAATTATGTGCAGCAGCATTTGCATGGTGTTAAGAATGATCTGGCTCTGATAGGAAAGCTGAGCATTATTAGGTTGTTGAGGAGTGGTGGCTGCAAAAAAGCTGATTTGTCTCATTCACTCCTTGTAGATCTTTAGGAGCAGAGTGGGTAACTTCACTGTGCCTTCCTTAGTTCCATCATTGTCTTATCTCCCCCTCCCCCCATTCTTCTGAGGATGCATTTGAGTACTATTGTACCTTATCCTTCCTGTGACACATTTTCAACTCCATACAATGTGAAAAGGGTCCTGAATCAGTTTTCCCCTACCTCTGCTCTTTTTCATGAGTGGTGTGTTGCTCATGCCTCCATGCATATTCTTTAGCTCCCTATTTCATGCCCTTACCTTTTCATTAGTGTGATTTCTGTTGTATCCAGGGGGTCTCCTATTCTCTAAATCCATGTTAGGTCTTGCTAACTTGGAGGCTCATTTTGTTGAGCAGGAACCTACTAGTTGTCTTTTATTTAAAAAGGAGACATACACAGAGGTCCAGAGTTTGCACCAAAATTAGGCACCAGAGGAATTATGAGGAATGAAGGGGATAATAGAACTATGTAGGTGAAGATTATGGGAGGGAGGTAATGGAAATTGGGATACCAGAGAAAAAGAAAGCTAGATAGAATAGGAATAAGTAAGACAGAGAAATAGAGTTGAGATAAAGAAATAGAGTCAAGATAAGAGTCAAATGGGAGTAAGAAAAAGAAGAGGATCAGATCAGAGAAGGGAATAAGGCAGAAGAAATAGAAAGAGATAGATGGGGAGTGAAATAGGATGAGAAGGAGATAGTAAAATAATAATATGAGATTGAGAGGAAAAGGACCAGAGAAATTGGGATCAGAGCTGAGTCAAGTCAAGGAGAAGGAAGAATAAAGAAAAGAAGTTGAGAGAGAGATGGAAATAAATGCAATAGACAAGATGAGGCAGAGATAAAGAAAACTTGAGGAGAGAAATGAAATAGATATGAAAATGGATGGAATAGGATTAAGAGAGTAACAATATAGAGAAGAAGGAGAACAAGTAAGAAATCTAGAAATGTGTGGGCATAGCAATATCAAGACTATTATACCAACTACCAGGCTACTACCTAAGTACTTGCAGGATATTTTGGACTTTGGAAATGATCATGCATTAAAGGAGATTAGGCCCTGGTGCAATCCAGTGGTGGAATGATTGCACAGAAGTTAGGAGCTGCAGGGCAATCCTGCAGAGTGGTATTTGTCTGGCATTGGAAGTGATTTAGCCTTATTAGAGAAGCTAAGTATAATTGAGTTGTCAAGGAGCAGCAGCTTTGGGAAAGCCTAGTGATTAGATCAGTGGTGGTTGGATATTGGAAAATAAAGAGGGGTGGGGGTCAGTGTGATTATGCCTAGAAGAGTGTGGTGGGATTGTGACACTCCAGTCTGTCTCTAGTCTTATTAGGGGCTGGCAATATATAAGATCTGCCAGTTGAAGCATGCCTGCTGTTTGTTCAAACTTTGGTTGGTGGCTGTGCATCCATTGAAGCTAATGGGTTGGAATTCTGAATAGGTCTATGAGGTCTTGGATGGTAGGCATTCTGAGCCCTAGCAGCCAGTTACTGGGTCTTTTATTTAGGGGCCAGTATGAAGTCAAGGGCAGGGTTGCTAAGCATCCAATGGGGGTAACTTAGTTTTTGAGTTAACATCATCAGGGAAGGATTTGTCTCCTGGGGAGGATCAGTTGATGTTGGAGTTGAGGCTTTCAGGTGCAGGGAATGAGAAGGAGAAGAAAGTAGTGTCACCAATTATTAACTAGTGAAAGGTTCATCAGGCTACAATGCTCAAGCATTGCTTGCTTTCCTGACTTGTAATTTGATTGCTCTAGTGCCCCTAATATGGCTCTTCTCTTAATCCTCCTTCAGAGCTTGACAGTCTTTAAGTGAGGTTTTTAGCCTAGTTAGTGTGTCTTTTAGCAGTGGAGGCAGATGTTGTGGTGCTTCATCAGTTTTTTGAAGCTAGTAACAGTGCCTTAGCCTTTGCCTATGTGGAGTTATTCAAGGTGCATCAAGAAATTGTTGTGGGAGAGCTATCAGGATTGTAGTTAGGAGTTGAGACAGAGCTGCAAGATGTCAAAATGGTAAGTGAAGAAGGATTGGAGGAGCTGGTGCTCATCTCCAGGCATCTTCTCCAATCCAATATAGCTCCCCCCTTAGTTGTGTCATCTAATTTGGAGGCAGGTTTCATAGCAATCTAGATAGAAGGTGAAACATCAGCAGTAGGTGGCAAGGCATTGGCAGTAGGGAGTGTGGATGTTTTGGAGCCTGAGTTTGTGGAGGCAGAAGTTTAGACCAGTATTACAGAAGATGTCATTGGGAGAAATTGGTGTGAGAAATTTTGATGCCTATTAAGTGTGCTACCTCTGGGGTTCTCCTTATTTCAAGCAGCCTTGATTGATTCTAAGTTTGCATAAGATTGGGTGGCTCCAATGGTGGTTATATTGTGAATGTTAAAACTAGGTATGTACTTAACCTAGGTGTCCATGCTGACCTTAATTTTCTGTAGAATAGGCTGAATTCATTCTCACTAGAAGCTGCTAGATAGTATGACCTCTACATGCCTTCATGTCAAGAATGGCCTAGCCTAGATTCATCTTGACTATTGATTATCTCCTGCCATTAGAGTCAGCCTCCAAATGCTTGTAGACTTCAAGGTAACTCATTGCTATCATTTTTTTGAAATGATACAAGAATTGAACTATATACATGATGCATAGAGTTTGGTGAAGTATGCTGGAAGAGTTGAAGAGGGAGGTCAAGATAGGTTTATAGAAGAGGAAGACATCTAATTTGAGTTATGTCTCATAGGTAATCTGGGCTGTTGCTAGGTTAATAACTTTGTTGCTATTGCCTCCTCTTACCTTCTAATCAAAAAGAAATGCTTTTCTTTCTAATCTTGCAAAAGTAATTTGAGGGGCTTGGTGGAAGTTGAATCTCTAGTGAATTTGAGAGATGGAGGTTATACTCATGACTATTCTTGTGCATTCAAAGAATTCTAGGATCTTTGGTCTTCTCCAAGAAGTATTGGTGAAAATTCCAGAGAGCATTGGGGGTATCTGCAAGGTGGCTTTGAAGTTTCCAAGTATCATCTTTTAAACTGTAACCTACTCATCTAACTAAGTACATTATCTATTCTCAGTGACAGTGAGAGTCTAATATCTTATTCACCTCATAGTAAAGTTCTCCAGCTGCCTCTATGGGGGGAGGGGGCTCACTCTGGTATTCTGGAAAGGTGTCAGAGTTGTGCTTGGTTAAAAGGTGGATATGAAAGACAGAGTAAATACTAATGCATCTGTCTTAATAATGAGACAAGATAAAGCTATTAATCATCAAAAAGTCTTAATAAAACAGATTTCTGCTAAAAACTTTAGGCAAATGACATAGCCAGAACCACCTTAAAAAGCCCTCTCCATATTATGTTAGATTAGCCTTATTAGTAGCCTTATTGGTGGCTTAAATGTTGAGAAATCAACTTATCAGTATTTTGATCTAATGCATACCCAAATCAATCATGTAACTATAATCATGTGACATGTGCACCCAAGTCAGTCATGTGATCAGAATCATGTGACTATGCTCAGGTTTCTGGAGATTAGGTAACTTATCTTAAGGAAAGCATTATACCTTGTCAATAAAATGGGCATATCTTAGTAGGAATATATGTGAACCTCTACATATTGAGTATTGTTTTGATGGCCTAATCAATCCACACACAATGAAAATTGTCTGAAGACATTCTGTGGTGAACTGATAGAGGAATCAGCAATTTGATGGGAAAAGCTAAATTTAGCTACTGAGGAAAATTGAGCAGGCATTTGTAAAATGCTTATATCTCAATGGAAAGACTACCAAACCCTATTGTGTTTGGTATCATTGGTCCACACTTAATGAAAAAAATTTGGAGGTATTTAATAAGAAAACAAGGAAGATATTAACAATTTACAGAACTGGAGCATTGGAAATATTGAAGAACCCTCTCTTGGCTAGGAAAATTTATACCAAGTCTCTTGAAACCAGCAAATGGAGGCCCAATAGCTGGAAAATGGCCCAGAATAGCTGAAAAATGTTATGCATTACAGGGAGAGGCAATAATATAAATAGAGGGGGATTTTATAACAAAGTGGATATCTTAGGCCCAAGGCAATAGTATACTTCAGGTCAATAGTTTGATATGCTTTTTAGACCTTCTTTTAGTGTGATTAAGGTTGCATTAACTAAAAAATCAATAAACTCTATTACCCACCTATATATTTCATAAAAATACTTTGTGAAGTGTAATTTAGCCTTAGAACTTAGTGAAAGCTGGTTCATTTATGATTGCCTCTATTCAGACTAATCCAAATAACCTAATTTTGCTCAATCCCCTTCATGCTCAGAGATAAGTCAAGGCAGTAGATGTGAGAAGAGACCTTTTTTATTATTTGGAAAAGTCTGAGGCACTTGTGGTCAAATTTGAGCAAGAGTTATTGGGCTTTGATGTTCTGGTGGTTAAGCTAAATGTAAGTGCCTGTGGGCCAGTCCAGAGTTGGTTCCTACTTTGAGTCAGCCTGTTTACTGTACATCCAATTAGTAATGTTGATCTCTGCCCAAAGGTAGATTTGTAGAGCTCAGAAATCATAGGCAACCTTGATATCTCACAGAGAGATGGTGAGTTGGGGGTTGTAGCCCTTGTTGGTGAGGAAGGGTAAGACTCCTATAGCTGAGTGAGGTGTATTGTTGTAGGTAAATTCTGCAACAAGGAGCTTGGCACACCAATCATTCTAGAGATAATTTTTATAAATGTGGAGGTATTTCTCCAGAGTCTGGTTAAACCATTCTGTCTGTCCATCAGTCTCCAAGTAGTAAGTAATAAAGAGGGCTAATTTGATGTTCAGGGCATGATAGAGTAATTGCTAGAATTTAAAGACAAATAGAGTCCTGCAGTCAGAGATAATATTGTCAGAGAGCCTGTGCTTTGAAAAAATGTGTTGAATAAAGAGCCAGGCAAGTTCCAAAGCATTATTAGTGGTGTGACAGGAGATGAAAACTACTTGCTTCATGAGGTGGCAGACTACTATGAGGATTGCATTGTGGCCATCAGAGTCTGGCAACTCCATGATATAATCTATGGAGAGGGAGGACTAGGGTCATTTGCTGATTGGTAATGACTTGAGGAGCCCAAAAGGCTGGTGTTGGAGTACCTTGGCATGGTGACAGGCATTGCAGGAGCATATATACTGAATAACATTCTTCTTGCCTCCAGGCTAGAAAAACATCCAATTGATGAGTTGGAGGGTCTTCCTGATACTGGGGTAACCATGCAGCTTGTGATTTCTGCCATAGTATGTTGAGGCAAAGTTTGCTATGGGTTAATATCAAGCCTACTATACTGACTACTGGAGCCTTCTTTAAGTATTTATAGAATGTTTCAGGTGTCAGGAGTGTTTGTGTGCCAGAGGTCATTGAGCATCAGTGAGATTAAGTGGTGAGACAATCACACAGGACTTGAGTCTTGCAGGGTAATCTTGTGGAATGGTATTTGCAAAGTGTTGGGAGTGATCTTGTGGAAAGTTGGAGTCATCCAGGAATGTGAGGGTGTCATGGCCTATCCAGAAAAGCTCAGTGATCTTGGTGATTGAATCAGTGATGTCAGAGGTCAGAAGAGGACAAAGTGGAGGTTAGTATGGCTCTACCCAGGAAAGTGTGGGTGGTTTATGACAGAGCCCCTCATTACAACACCTTATAATAACCATCTTTTAGTATATTATTAGCTTACACTATCTATTACTCTACTATAGTTATTGAGACTATTGATTACATAACCTCAATGGCTCTTTTTCTTGTACTGCATAGTCAGCCCCAATAAACAGGTTCTGATTTGAGCATGTTATGATTGAAAGGCTTTGGTAATGACACCATTACATGTTATCATCAATAATTTATATTTTGTGTCTGGTCCACCAACGGAGATACACTGTATGTACCACTATAAATATGAGTGAAGTGCAACAAGTAATTCCATCAACCCTGTTCTCATGGAATTTTTCTCACAGCTCAAGAGAAATGTCGACATCGAAGTTTGAGAACAGTAGGACTCAGTCCATAGAGAGGATACAAGACTGCAAATGGCGAATGACCTAGAGTCCTTTCGAAGCTTCTTGATAAATTTATTTTGGAGTTTGAAAGGAACCATTACCTAGGAATTATTGGGACCATGATATGAGCAATCGAGATGATTTTGATCACTTAACAAGCCCAGATCTTTGTTAATACAATGACATACTTGATTCTTTAATCTCGTATACAACAAGGATGGTAGACGAAAAGTGACCTCGTAAGGGGGTGACGTAACCCATAACAATTTCTCTTTTATCAATAGACGTCAACAACGACATTTTCCATGGATCAAACTCGAGACGGACTGAGTGTCTCAGTTGGTTATCATGTTATCAGGCATTACAAGAACTCAACGATTTCAAGCATAGATGCAGAACCGACACTGGAAAAATAATATACCTGAAGACCAGTCGTTGAAACTTCGGGCAACTGTGACTAGCGATGAGGAAGGCGAAAAGAAAAAAACACAGTGGGTGGAAAAGTATGATTCAACCGGGCTTGTGCCCCATTATACGTACGCTTCAGAAGTACCGGAAGATATGCAAAAATGTACGTGGTAATTCATATCAATTCGGACCATTGATTGAATATATATCAACTCCTGGAGATTTCGCACAACGAGAACGGTATTTTTCGCGTTACTCTAACCCGCCAGGCTGCCTTCTGGACCGTGAAGGATGGTATAGTGTCACACCTGAACTTATCGCAGCTCAAATCGCAGAGCGATGTCGATGCGATACCATCTTGGACGCTTTCTGCGGCGTTGGTGGTAATGCCATCGCATTTGCGAAGACGTGTAGACGAGGTGCCCCTTTTTCGACCTTGTGATTAATGAAGATGGACTAAGTGTTCATACCAGTTATCGCTCTTGATACTTCACCTGTCCGACTTGCTCTTGCGCGGCATAATGCACAAATATATGGTGTAGCTGACCGAATAGAATTCATTCTCGCCGATTATATCGCCTTCGCAAAGGCCCTCACTAACCTTCCCCATCGCCTTTTCAATCGTCAAATCGATGTGATTTTTCTCTCTCCTCCATGGGGAGGACCTTCATACTTATCAGGGCCTACTTCGGAGACACATGGTGTCCTGACACCACCTTTCGGAGATAGAGGCGGCAATGTCACAACTGAGGAAGATCATCCTTCTTACTCGCTCTCAGCCATACGGCCGATAGACGGTTCAGCACTGTTTAGTCTGAGCAGGCGAGTTACGCCCAACATTGCATACTACCTTCCCAGAAATACGTGCTTGGACGAAATCGCGCTTTTACTAGAAACTTCCCCTGTCAAGAATACCGGGAATGCCCAGCCAGATGCTATGGAACATGTGGAAGTCGAGGAGGAATGGATGGGTTCAAAGCTGAAAGCTTTGACATGTTACTTTGGTGGTTTGGTTGCTGGTCAGGAAGTCTTGTTTTGAGCGTTGGGTGTGTAACTGCATGGTCTTCAATTGATACAGCTAAAAGGATTTGCGCTCCTGGTATTACTTGTGTCCGTCAGTCAGTGAGAACAGAGTTGTTCGTGGGCCGCGGCTACGACTCAGCCTACATATAACAAATGTGGTCTGTCACTGTAATGGGAAAAATTCGCTGAGATAATCACTGTGGGTGGCTCCGTAGTCGTCGAGAAGACGACCAACTGATGCCACAGCACGGAGTGCACTCGTAGTATGGGAGGATTCAAGGGACATCTTGGCAGCACTCCCTTCGCTAGAATGCATGCTCTCAATGCTTGTGCGATTCCTCTAAATCAATGAAAGATTGGATTACATATTAAAAGCGGGCGTCAGCATCTGGGGGTCTAACATACTGGAGATTTCGCATTGCCGTCAGATCTTCTAATTGGTTCCGAATATTTTGGGCCAGTGCCTCTTTCGCCTAGGTAAATTGTTGAATTCTTTTATGCTTAGCCGACATTGAAAGACTGCGTACTTGCAATTCATTAGAGGAACTAACTCGAGTGCCCACTTGATTTGATAACTGCACCAAAGTAAGAGAATTGGATTGAAAGACCTCGAGAAATAAAGTAGACGCATACATCTCTCAAATATGATTTCAGCAGCTAAACTTGAAGCTTTGGACTTTCCGATGGTTAGGTCCTGCATGATGGGGTTATCATTGGAATTTTCTGTGTCCCGATTGGATGAGCCCATTTACATCATAGATAGCTTTAATCCTTCCGAATCTCTCGTCCCACATTCCCAACCGAACAACTACTTCGCTTAGTGCTTGCAAACCTTTTTTCTGCCAAAGCTGTTCAATTTCAAACAGCTCCTGTCGAGCACTGTTGCCAAGTACTGAGTCATTTATTGAGCTCTTTAAGAATCGCAGCACATACGCGGTGAAATCCTCTGCCATTTGACCATGGACGCCGCGGTCCATGGCCAAAGTGTATTAACTAGAAGAATACCACAAAGTGCCAAGATCAGAAATTTCAAGCAGTTGAGCAAATTAGCATAGTATGCATAGTATGTATGCAACAAGTGATGATAGCTAAGAACAACTGCTCAAGTCATATCAAAAAAAAATCCCTCCTTTCCTTCCATGCCTCCCCAGAGAAGGGTGCCAGTATATAAACCCCCTTATTCCTGAAGATCAAGACATCTTCTGTGTTTGAATTTCAGATCATTTTTTTATTTTACCAAAATCCATTTATATTAACTGCATGGCATTGGCCACTTCTCCAAGCTCATTTGTTTCCTGCCAGATCAAAGTAATTACAAGCACTCATCATCACAATTAAGTGATCCTGACCAAGCAGTACTGATTACATATTGTGAGGATGATAATTACTCTCTGGTGATTATGTAGTCATTCTTCAGTAGTTGGAAGGCCTCTGGTATATCTCAATCTCTGACTATAATCTATGTGGCATCTGTTGGGAATGTGATATGTGATATTGTAATAAGTACAAAGAACTTATTGTCACATACTCACTGACCTTGGCCATGCCTGCTTTGTCCCCCCTCACCTACATATACGATACAATCTACAACAAGTACCCTCAGTCCATTTACACGTTACCGAGGGTACGTTACTTATAATTGTGCACATGATCTCACATACTGATAACAAGTACCTAGATTCTACTAATACATGTCTAATCTAGGTACAGACAAATACAGTCCGTTTACACGTTACTGAGGATTATACTAATACTTGTCTAATCTGGGCTTGATCCGTCTATCACTCTGCTGGAGTTCCAACAGCACATTCTTCTGTTTCCTTCAGTCGTAAACAGGTCTGAAAATGGGTTTTTATTGTGGGTCAGAGTCATTGCCCT
>QLON01002399.1:0-23156 GCA_003313675.1 Termitomyces heimii | reverse complement strand
TCAATAATATGATTCTTTTTATACTTTTTCTATTCTTCCTCATTCTGTTAGTCTATTTCATGATTTTCTGACTTCATTTTTCTTCTTTTCCTCTCATACTATTCCTTAAACTCTTGGTTATTTTTATCTCATTCTTCTCATACTTCTACAATTTTCTTTGTTTAGCTTATTCTATCTAGTTGTTACAACTTCACCACATTCTTCTAGGCATAAACACACTAACCCCCATCTTTCCTTCTTTTTCAATATCTAATTATCACAGAAATAATCACCAGGCTTTTCTAAAACTGCCACTTCTTGATAATATAACTATATTTAGCTCCTTTGATGAGGCTAGATTACTTTTAACACTAGATGAATACTGCTCTACAGGATTGCTCCACAGCTCCCAACTCCTATGCAATCATACTGCTATCTAATTGTGCTAAGACCCAATCTCCTTTAGTATACAATCACTTCTGAAGCCTAAAACATTCTACAAGTACTTAGAGAGTAGCTGAGTAATCAGTCCAATAGTTTTTATATTGCTTTGCTCACACATTCCTAGGTTTCTTACTCATTCTCCTTCTTCTCCATATTGTTACTCTATCAATCATATTGCACTTTTTTTCAAATCTCTCTTGTTTTTTTTCCTCAAATTCTTTTTCATCTCTGCCTCATCTCATCCATTGCATTTATCTTTGCTTCCCTCTCTTATAATTCCTTTTTTCTCTATTTTCCCTTTCCCTCAATTTGATTCAGCTCTGACTTCCAATTTCTCCAGTCTTTCTCCTCTTAATTCTTCATTATCATTTATTACCTCTCTTTCTTTCTATTGCACTTCTCATCTATCTCCTTCCATTTCATTTACTTTCTTTTGATATATAATGAATCCATTACTGCTGTTGTAGTAACAAGTTCACTTGAGTTTTAAAAAATTCAAGTGCCTTATAATCAATAATAATATGGATAAAATATCCCATCAATTTATTCTTCAACTTAAGGAGAACCTTGAAGATGGCTAAAATCTCTAGCTCATGCATTATATAGTTTTGTTGCATAGTGGTGAACTTTTTAAATATAAAACCTACAACTCAGCATGTCTACCAGCTGCTTCTTTGGTCATATATAGCCTTGATACCTATCTTAGATGCATTGCAAATTAGTTAGATAGGCTCATCTCATTTTGAATTAATGGACCACCATCTCAAAGCACTATTAGTGCAGCAGGTGCCAATTGAATGGTGATCCATTCTGTGCCATTGCTATAAATAGCCCTGTATATGCCATTATATTAGGCAAAAAGCTTGATATATAATTAATAAAGCCAACAAACCTTTGAATGTTATTATAGTACTATAGCATGCATCATTCTTGTATATAATCAAGTTTATTTTAATCTGAATAAATACCTTTTTTATTGATGACATAACTCAGATAGTCTACTCTGTACTATAATTTGCACTTTTTCCATTTCAAGTATAACTTAAATTTGCACAATCATTTAAACATAACTTTGAGGTGCTATTTATATTTTTTAATGAAATCTAAGTAAATGAATATATCATTTAGGTAAACATGCATAAATCATTAATTACATCATGGAATTTAAAGGTCATCAACTTTTAAAATGTTGCAGAAGTATTACAATCCTCAATTTGCATTATATTGCTAGTAAATATCTCTATAATAAATGTAAAAACTATTTTTAGTACATTCTCAGTACAGATCCACATCAATTTGTAGGCATCTATAAGATTGATTTTTAAGTAATATCTCACTTTAGTAATATCTTCTTAAATTACCTTCTAATCAGAAAAAGAGGTCATATCTTTTATAATATTATCATTGTGCTGATATACATCTAATGCCATCCAAAGAGTTTCATTCTTCTTGGATATGCATAGTAGTAGTGGAGCTTGTATTGCTATATATAGTAACTACCATTATTATTAAGATAGTAATTAATCTTATTGCATAATTACTCCTGTAGTGCATATAGGCAGCATAATAAATAATACTTATACTATTTAATTTTATTAATGAGATTTATCTTATAATCAACTTCCTGCTATAGCAAAAGCTTATCCTTAATTCCATTAACTATATCCATAAATTCTTCTTACTATTGCTATTACAGGCAAAGAATATTTTCCTTCTAATGGTGTTCTACCTTCTGTCTTTTCTTGATATATACAGAAAAGAATACCTCAATTGATGATTTTTGCTGAGTGTGCTTATACTTTATATTGCTCATGCATTGCAAGCATTTAATCCACACTTTTATTGGGCATATGCAATTGTGTGGGCAATGAGGGTTTTCCTCTTATGTTTAATTAAATATGCCACAGATATTTTATTAGTATTGGGCATTTGATATGCCTGAATATGATGCAATCTCAGTTAGTGCACATTTTGCATACAACTAGCTGCTACTAGCTTATTTTATTTTTAAGGCATTCACAAATTATATACTCATTTGCAATCTGATAACAAAATTGATCTCTTCCAAAAGGACTGCATATCCTTTCTTTTAAAGGCAATAATTTTCAGGGTCCTATTCTCCAAGTCTTCCAATTTGACTTGTAATGGTATAGGTGGCCCTATATCCACTAATTCTTCAGGCTCTATAGTATTTTAATTCTCACTTTTATTCAAAGGCTTTATCCCTTAAATGTTATTAGCAACTGCTCACTTATAGTCTATCTTAGGAGCTTAGTTTTTATTTTCACTCATTATTATTACTTGATAATTTGAGCTTAGCTCAGACAATGCTCACACTTCTTTAGCCTCTTTCTCAACTATTGGTCTCTTCTAACAATCAAGTCAGAGTGCCTCTTTGTGCCTCTCCATTATGCAATAATGGCATAGCTGGTTATTAGTATTATTTACTGCAATGTGCTCTATAAGGTTGGCTTTCTCATTTACCAGCACTTAACTTTGCTCAAAGTCAAGCATGACTTTGTTATACTGCATCAACAGCATTTTCAATATTATATTGTAGTAATTAAAGTTTGCTATATCTATATATTTTTGGCTACATAAGGCAAGTATTTGGATTGTCACATTAGTTCCATATTGCATCATAGTATGGCTCTCTACTATGCTCAGTTGTAATGCTAATGATATATCTAGCTTCTATATAGTAATTCTGTATATATAGGCAAATTGAGGTGTAATGCCTAATATAGTACTTCCAGAGTTTTATAGCATCTATATCTTATAGCCATTAACTTCCACATATAACACTAGGCATTCTTTATTCTCATATTTTGGCATTGAGTGCTGAAGTTTACTCTCTATTTTGTGTAAAGTCACTTTCTTCATTCTAACTACATTTTTTCTGTCATAATTATTAGATAGCTAGCCTAATATTGCCACTAAGCACTTGGAGCCACTATCATGACTATTATACTTGTTTTCAAATAAGTTGTTTAAGATATCAACTATAATATACTTCTTCTTTTTCACAACTACACTTTTAAGTCCTGAGTTACACTTGCTGCCTTTTTCTGAGACTTCCTGTCATTAGAAGTAAACTTTACCCCTGATTTGGCAGAAATGTTAGCATTACTTCCACTTACTATTGCTATATATGCTGCATAAATGTGAGCTTAAGTATTATACCCTTTTTGAGCAGCTAATGACATAGTGCCCTAGCTGCCCATATGTAAAGCATGTCTCTGTTGAATCTATGTAACTAAGTTTTCCAACCTTATTATTGGCCTTGGATTTAGAACAATCTCTATCTTAGACATATTAGAGGCATGGATAACTATTTTCCTAAATATCAGCCAGCACTCTATACACTATAACTTGAAGATTGTAGTTGCTATTCCACTTTAGATCAGCTTTTCTTGCAAGGAATATTCTAATCTGCTAGTCTTATAAGTGCACTATTACAGGAGTAATATGTTTGCTTCCTCTTTTATGCCTATTACTATGCTTATACTAGTTTGCAGTATTAAGAGACTGTTTGTATTGGATGGCATAAGCTACAAATTCTTCAATATTATTAATCTTTAGAAACAGCCCTTCCTTATATATTAAATAGTAGCATATATCTGCTAGGATACTATTTAAGAATATTTTTAGCATAGTATATCTATCTGAATACATTGCTACATTCTAAGCATGATTATTCAAAGTATTTTAGAACTCCTGCACACTAAGTTTCTTAGTGTATCAAGTGAATAAATTAATCATAGAGTCCAATAAAAACTCCTTTAAACATTCAGTTGTACTGGAAATAGTTAGTATGCAGCATTGCTCATTACAACTAACTCATAGCCTCTCTAGCTAAGAACTCTAGAAAAATAAAAATTTGTTCTCTTTTTATACAATCTCCTCTATATAGTAATATATCTATCTTAACAATGAGATAAGATAAAGCTACTAATTATCAAAAAGTCTGAACAAAACAAACTTCTACTAAAAACTATAGGCAAATAACATAGCCAGAATCATCTTGAAAATCTCTCTCTAAATTATTTTAGATCAGCCTTATTAGTGGCCTAGATATTGAGAAATCAGCTTATTAGTATTTTGATCTAATATACACCCAAATCAATCATGTGACCAGATTCATGTGATATGCATACTCAATCCAAGCATGTAACAGTGATCATATAACTATGCTCAGATTTCTGGAAATCAGGTAATTTATCTTAAGTAATTAGAATCTTTAGTGCATTAATGACAAATTAAGGCAATCACTGCAGATCTGATGAAATCTGATGGCATCATCAAAGATATGATCACATCAACTGATAAGATAATCTACTACTAAATGGAGTTGTGGCTGTGCAAGGCCATCAATTTAGCATTACACACTTTGACAATAAAATAAGTATATCTTAGTAAAAATACACATAAACCTCTACATATTGGGATATCATTTTGATTGCCTAATCAATCTGCACACAATAAAAGTTGTCTAAAGACACTCCATGGTAAACTGATAGAGGGATTAGTGATTTAATGGGAAAAGCTAAATTTAGTTGTTGAGGAAAATTGAGCAGACTTGAATAAAATGCTTATATCTCAATGGGAAAATCACTGAACCCTATTGTGTTTGGTATCATTGGAAGGTCTAATTAATTTGCACCTGATAGAAAAGGCCAGAGGCATTTAGTGAAGAACTGAAGAAGGTATTAATGATTTACAGAATTAGAGCACTAAAAATATTAAAAGACTCTTTTTTGGCCAGGAAAATTTATACCAAGTCTCTTAGAACTGGAAATTGAGGCCCAATAACTGGAAAATGACTCAGAATAACCAGATAGCAAGTTGCTGATTGCCCATGCTCAGAATCCTCAGGGAGTGGATATCTTAGGCCCAAGGCAATAGTATACTTCAAGTCAATAGTTTGATATGCTTTTTAGACCTTTTTTTGGTGTGACTAAGGTTGCATTAACTAAAAACTCAATAGACTCTATTACCCACCCATATATTTCATAAAAGTACTTTGTAAAGTGTAATTTAGCCCCAGAACTTAGTGAAAGCTGGTTCATTTATGGTTGCCTCTATTCAGACTGATCCAAATAACCTAATTTTGCATTAATATGCAGTTTTCAACTGCTAATTATCAGCTTGAATGTCATGATCTATTGACAAATCCATGGCCTTCTCTAAACAGCCATTAAATTAATTAGCCTCATTTCTACTAGAAAATTATAATGTCTCAGCTTCTAGAGCTGCAATCTCCTCTAGCACCTCCTCAAGAGAGTGTTCTGTCATTCTTGTAGTAGTCAGGCCTAATGTAGCTCACTTTATCCTACTATTCCACTTCAGAGGCATATATGCCCCAACTTGTACTGGCAGTTTGCCAGCTAGCAAAATACTTGCAACACTAAGCAACTGTCTTACCTTATCCATAGGTTCTTTAGATGCTAATTAACTGGACTATCATAGTCTTTTCTACAATTGCATAGTTAGAGGAGTTAATTCTCCTAGCATCTTGTCTCATGGCTACTGCTAGTCTTCATTAATATGTGCCTCAGCTCTATAAAGCCTCCTTGCCTAAATAATCTGCCTTAGAATCCTGATTTCAATTACACACCTTGGGCTATTCCAGCCTTACTTTTAATGGCTAGGCCATCTAGACTTTTTTGGAGTCATTCCCCCATTAATAAATCTAGTTTCTATAGTTATCACCAATAGTGGGCTCATCATTATTCTGTGTTTAAAATTTGCATGGTGTAGCTGTGTTGACTGATATTGGCTGCTATACAATAGCTCCTAGCTAGAAGATTTAAAAAAATGTAACAAAGTTACTAATTTGACTAACTTAGAAGGTAACTTCACTGAATCTAACCAGTCTTAGCCTATTGTCAATGTAGTTACTATAAAAAAGTTAGCCACTTACAAAGCAGTTAAGTGGTACATAATATGATAAACTAAATATTAAATATTAAATATAAATATAATCATGCTATATAAATATAGTCACATAGTGCATACCAATACAAGAGTGTTGCAGTTTCCAATCTGCATGATATTGCTCACAAACATTCTCATTAAGAATAAGAACAATGTTTTTAAAAAATCTGTTGTTTAAATATAGACCTGCTTATATGCATTTGTAAAGTTCATCTTAGACTAATATTTCATTTTTGCAACATTTTTACAAATGATTTCTTGAGCTAGTAATGGAGTTACATTCTTAATAGTGTTATCATTGTGTTATCTTGTATCTAGAGCTATTTGCAACATCTCATCCTTTTTAGGAATGCATAGCAAAGGCACTGCTTATATTGCTGATCTAGCTTCTCACTAATGCACATTAATATACTGATTGATTTTTTTGTGCAACTGCTCTTGCAAAGCTTGTAGGTGTTATAACAAATGGTAAATATGTATTTATACTTTTTTCCCCTATATAATGCATGACATTTTTTGGTTATTCCAGACCATTTTCTAGTTATTGGGCCTTTATTTTTCTGGCCCAGAGATGTTTCTTCAATGATTTCAGTGTTCCAGTTCTGTAAATTGTTAATATCCCCCTCAGTTCTTTATAAAATGCCTTTGGACCTTTTTCATCAAGTGTGAATTGATCAGATGTTTCTAACAAAACCAAACACAATAAGGTTTAGTAGCTGTCTTGTTGACATATCAGCATTTTACTGAAGCCTGCTAAATTTTCACTAATGGCTAAATTTAACTTTTTCCATCAAATTGCTGATCCCTCTATCAGTTCACCACAAAATGTCTTCAGACAACTTACATTGTGTGTGGATTTATTAGGCAATCAAAACAATACCTAATATGTAGGGGTTCATATGTATTTCCATTAAGATATACACAATCTATTGTCAAGGTATAATGCTAAATTGATGGCCTTGCACAGCCACAGACCTGAGCATAGTCATATGATTGATTTGGATATACATTAGATTGAAATACTGATAAGCTAATTTCTCAATATCTAGGCCACCAATAAGGCTGATCTAACATGATCTAAAGAGAGCTTTTTAAAGTGGTTGTAGCTATATCATTTGCCCTACAGTTTTCAGCAAAAGTCTATTTTGTTCAAACTTTTTAATGATCAATAACTTTATCTTGTCTCAGTGTTGAGATAGATGTATTAACATAGATAAAACTGTAGAAAAATCCAAGAGAAATTCTTGATTTTTTTTTCAACTCTAGCAAAATCAGAAGACACAGGACTCCTCCACCCTTAATATACTTAAAGCTTCATGGCATCTCTAGGGTCTCAATGCAAAGAGAGTTGAAGTTGACAAAGCATCAAGGCCATCTTGTGGCCATGTCAGTTATTGGATGCTAATAGCAGGCTGACCCAATAACTTTCTTCCCACTGAAAGAAATAAGAGTCAATATAAAGTGAACCCAAATCGGGTACTAAGCGGCCACGGATGCTACGATGAGGGTGCAAGTTGATTCTGTAAGGCTTCAACAATGACTTGCAAAGCAGCACGTTGAGAGCTAACAACGAAATATCTCGATGACATAAAGTAAGAACATTTTCATTACGTACCTACGAAATGAATAAAACTCAGGGAACATTTATGAGGACTGGTCACGTGTATATGTCGTGTAACCCTGCCGGTATCCATTACAGATCCAGACAAACCTCATACTACACTCATACATAGGCACATGAATTACTGATATCTGGTTATTGTATCATTTCTTCTTACTCAGAGTTGTTAGAAAAGGAGGTTCAATGCTCTATTGAATAACTGTCACGTGTCATCAGCTGCGTATAATGATTTTTATCTTGTATGTTATACCTCAATTCGTTATCATTCATATAACGCGACTGAGTACGCTACGGCGTATTGTAGAACAGTATGGTTATTCCTCAGTCACTCACAAATATGTAGTTGACTGGTATAATGGTTTACCTGTAGAACAGTACAGTTATTTTACAGGTCGCATGAGTATATATTTTGTAGGTACAAATATAGTGGACTCACCCTCAGTCACTCACAAATATGTAGTTGACTGAGGGCTGCTCGTTTGTGTCTACGAAAATTTTAGGAAAAAGAAAAAACAAAGACTGGTAAACACCGATCGTCGTGTAATGTGGCTTACGCCACCGAAAGTATGGTAAAACAGAAAACAAAAAAATAAATAATAAATACGATCTGGGATGTTAAGCCGTCGGTTGGATAAGTCGCTGACTCAACACGTATATTAGGAATTACTTGATATAACAAGAGCAGCTCAACTCCTACAATCAGTGTACATGAACACCTTCTGCTATACAAACAAATTAAACTATGCAATGTGCAATGAAGAACCTTGATGTGATCCAGAATTATCTGAAAATTTGAACCATTTGAGTCAAGAAACCCGCTTTGACAGATTAAACATACGGCGAATCGTTGCAACAATCTCTTGACGTCATCAAGATGAATATAGGTCGGTCCTACTGCCGGATCCCTTACGACCGGTTGTTCACCATGGGGTCCGAGTACGAGTGTGCACAGACGATGCAGACCAATGAAAGTGCGCAAGGAACCGTACCTCAGGTGATTCGTAAGATATTGCATTTGCACTTGATCTATTGTACGGTGCAGAAGATCATCCAGTGGGTGAGACGTCAGGTATGTGAAGTGTTCCTGATCAAGGAAAATCGTCATATGTTCATGGTCACCATCACCTCCTATGTATACATCAGTTGCATGAACAAGACAGCTTTTGCGACCGTGACGGTACTGTACTTACGCCCTCTGCATGCGGGCTCGTAGTACATTAGCTTTACAAGGACTACCCTGCCCGGAGTAAGATCATATGGCCCAAGGTATCTGGGAACGATGCTGTTCAAGGTCGTGGAATTAGATATGAGTCCACTTCCAACTGGAGCCGCGAAAGAAGGAGTAACAAGATACAGGACAAGGAGACAAGCACACGAGAGCAGACTTGCGAAGTGCATGATAGCGTTCTTTGGTCTGAAGGGTAGATAATAATTTTCTTGCGCGATTGCAATGAATTGGCTCACCAATTGATTCGATCGATATTAGAAATGGGACAGACCAGCTGCGAGCCGGACCTGTCTGTTATTACCACCTTTTATAATAGAATACTTTAGTCTGTTGATTGTCGGATAATGAAAATGCTTACCTTGTCCACAAAAAAAAGACCATTTTCTCCGTTCCTGCCCTGGCCGAATTGGATTTTTGTCAATGTTATGTTGCTTCAGGTATTGGCTATTTATGAACAGTCTGAATCATTCGAAAGCTTACATATTTGTCGAGCGATACTTCTCTTATGAAGCATAGGTATTTCTGGTCAGTGCCAATTTCATCTTGAATTGCCAAGCTAGCGCTGCTAGGCAGTTCACAGTCCATCATGGCCACAGTTCGGAACAATGTTGTATCTACAAAAGATGGCGCTGATGTGTGTGGTGTGCGTGTTTTTCCTGGGCTTATTGAGAATCCATCGAGAGCAGTTACGTTGGCCCAGCAAGAGTAGTTTCTCCATTTTTTAACTTGAACCCTTGCATTGCTTGTCATTCGCGAACACTGAGACTTGAGTAGAAACAACAGAATGCTTCGCAAACATGTGACTCGGGCTTGTGGGACACGGGTGTCATATGGCAATAATGCGGCGGCCTTTCGCGGACCAATGGATACGGGTAGCCTTGCTGGCAAGGTAACAATAACGTTCTTGGTGAGTACTCTTCAAAACAGTTATTGCGTCTCGTCTGCTCATGCCTTGCAGTGATTTTCAAAGGACCATCATGACAAGAACGTCTGGAGTAACGATTCCTTTCGAACTCCAGAACGCGATCATCGAGAATCTTCAAAAGGACTCTAGGTCACTCTCCGTTTGCAGTCTCGTATCCTCTCTGTGGTCGGAGCGTGCTCGCTTTTTATTTTTTTCAAACTTCAATGTCAACATTGTTTTCAGTGGCGATGAAGGTTTCACGAGAGCAAAAAGGTTGATGGAATTACTAGTTGCACCTCATTCACGCTTAGGGGGGCACATCCAAAGCATCTCCATTGTTGGACCAGACACGATATATGCCGTCATTGATATTGATTGCAAAGCTCCTCCTGAAGCTTACGACAGATTTTCCTCTGTTTTGCAGGCTATCCTTCCTCATTTGACTCGTGTTCATCAATTGACACTAAGGACGCTTACATGGGCTAGGACTCCAGACTCTGTAAAGAATCTCTTAGCGTCCCTGTCCAGGGTCGTCTCTGTCACCTGGATCGAAGTCCATTTCGATCGCGTGGAAGATCTCATTTCGTTCTCAAACGCGAGCTTTCCTGCCCTCCAGACATTGCGCATTCCTTGCCTTCAAGTCAAAGATACTCCTCCGATCGCATCAACCGTATTTTTCCCGTGTACAAATAGGTTCGGGTTTTTGCATGCTCTGACGCTTTTTGTGGATAGGTCGACTGTGCCTCTACTGTCGGCCTTGACGTCTAACGTCCTTCCGGTGCAAAATATCGATACACTTAATCTAAGGGTTGATGATATATCTTTCCTGGGCCAAATTGGCTCCTTCATACGCGCCACCGGATCGACCCTCATTTCTCTCAAGTTCTATATTTACAGAGGATGGGAAGACGAATTTGAGGGTGCGTGAAATTAACCACGTTCTTTGATGAAATTTCGCACTTACTTTAGGTCTATAGATCTTGACCAGAGGCCATTACCAGTCTCTCTTAATGAGAACGTGAATTTGAAACGTCTTTACTTTGATGGACAGCTTTATGAAAGAGCTACATGGTGGTTGACGAAGATTCTCCTATCCAGTTCACCATTACGTGATCTTGAAGAGATTCACTTTGGTTTCGGGAGGAATGGTAGTGTCAACCTTCCAGCACTGGAACGCGCACTGCTTATGCAAACCGCATCTAACTTGTCAATCATCTTCCAGTGTTATGGAAAGGACGGCCATGCACTCTCAAAGTCACTTCTGCACTCAATGCCGGAATTCTCGAAGCGCGCTCGTTTGTCGGTAATCTGCTTCGAAGGTAAAGATTGGATGACAGGAGACATCTGGTGAAGTTGTAACAATTACGAAGTGCTGAATAGCTACTGTCGTATTTCAAGGAAACACTAGAGCGTTGTCCGTCCTGAGTAAGACTAACTTACCAACCTGTGAACCTGATGACAATGTTTTCCCTAAATTCTACCTTGAGCCAGAGTATAAATTGATACCAAGGGATTTCTTCCTCTAAGTCTGCGGATAAGCCTCCAACAACGCTTTTGCTTCCGCAATGTATATGGACCCCCTTGCATTTTCCAGCAAGGTCTGATTTTTCCAATGTCATTGCTCGCATCAGATACGGCAACCGTTCGTCACGTGGCATCGACCCATAGAGCCACTCTTCATAGTTGGTAGGTGGCTGAAGCTTGAAAGGTATGACACCCGAGGCACGGTAGTGTTAGGTTATTGCCGGCAAGTCGCAACGCGATTCGGCAATGACTCTGAAAAACGAAAATATATTCTGACTGCTGATGCGAATTTGTAAAACTTAATTTAGTGCAATAGAACCAACTTAGTTTTATTTTACTTTTAACTTAGTTTTGCGGGGCTCGATTACACTTCTCGCGCACTTTGTAAATATAGTACAATCTCGGACAAGCAAAGTCAACAACTTTTTGAGTCAATTTTCTATGGCCCATTTGTTACACTACACACATTCTATGTGTATAAATGTCATAATAACCTCATTGAACTCACTTTCATGAGCCGGTTTGTCTGAAACAGAGTGGGGGGATGATATGGCCCTCAAAATTTTAGCCGTACCCTTGTAAAAAAACGTGAAAAAATGTGGAATCAATTCCTTTTGCTGAGCTGTCTATGATCCTGATTTTTGAGAGCAAATCAACAAGAGGTTGAGCTTATATAAATCCAAGATTAAGTCACTGAATGTACACTGATCAACTCAAATCCTTTCTGAATCATGCCAAAGTCCTGTCATGGTTGAAAGCCAAAGGCCAAGTGCAATATCATTGGCTTGTGCAACCAACATGCTTTAAAACCAATGAAGTTGCTCATGGAGTCTAATCTCAATAGTGTTCAAGGGTCACCAATCTGTAAGAGTGATGGATTGCTGCAGGGAAGCAATGTTGATCCTGTTCAGGACTGGGACCCTCTCTTGGAGCTGGACAGTCTCATCTTGGCAATTCCTGCATGCACATCAGCTTGGCTTGACAGGAAGAGCTGCTGTGTGAGCTGTGCAGAAGGGTCATTATACCATTTCAAGAGCTGCTCTGATGGACATAGAGGCCCTGGCTCCTGCCCTCAAATGGTGTACAGAACTGACAAATTTTGGCCATACCTGATTTCTCAGGGAAAAACTTTGGAGATGTGCTTTTAGAGTATATTTGAACATTTTGGGTCTGATCCTGTATTCAGTTTTGGTCAAAAAATTCCCATTCCTGAGATATTAAATTTATTGACTTTGCTTGTTCTTAACTGTAAAATTATTTTATTTTTAATTGATTTAATTTAAAAGGCACTAATAATGCTCTCAAATATGGTTCAAGTTGTGTTGTATTTATTTTAAAAGCCCTCATAATGGCTCAAGCCTTGGTTTTATCTATTCCTGCCTTTGTGCCTCTCTTTTCTCACTTTCTTTGCTATCCTCATTCTCTTCTCTATCTTCTCCAATTATTTCACATGATCAGGCTGGTTTGCAGGGGAGTAGTTGTCAGGAGACCTCCTTTTTGCTTTTTAACATCTTTGGACTTCCTTTTCCAGACTTTCCTTTTCTAGATGACCTCCAGAGTTTCTATTGGAAGGTTAAGGTTATCAGCAGAGGTACTATATAGTTGTTCCCACACCTCTGCCACCCACTAATGCACCATGCCTGGCGGCAGGAAATCTTAGACTTGTTTTCTTTGGATTCTCCTCTGCCAGGTGAGTAGTTACTGCTGTATCTAATACCCCTGATGCACACTTTGGATTCTCCTCTGCCAGTTGTGTGACTGAGCTGCAACTTCCAGAAGTTGCCCTTACAGTAGTGAGGCAAAAAGCTGGCAGTCAGCAAGAGTTGGTGGGTTACATAATGCAGTAATCTTGGATTAAGTGTGAGGGGGTAATTGCTCAGAGTTAATTTGGGCTTGTAAATTTCCTTATCATTTATTTCTTTATCTCATTTCTTTATCTCTTTCATCATACTGTATTATTCCTCTTTGTCACCAGCTTTAGCCTTGGCCCCCTTTGTCCTCTCATACTTATCAAACCAGCAAACATGGTCAGGACTTCTCATTGTCTTACACTGCACTTGCAGTTTTGCTAGATTAGACATAAATTTCATGTCATGCATTTGCATCTAATCTAACCACTCTACTGCATTTGTCAGTAGTGCATGAGCACTTCATTGAGAAATAATCCCACATTACTTTTTCATGCTTCCAATGAAAGCTTTTTATCTGTCACCCCATTGCCTACTCTAAATCTTGCTCAACCCATGATTAACTGAATCTCCACCATCACTGTCAATACATTTAATTTTTTGTGCATGTTGGTAACTGATTGGCCCTCAGGATGAATTCAAATGATAGCACAACAACCCCCACACTTCAAGTGTTGCTTCCTGCAATACCAGTGGAGTTTGTGCCCCAAATTGCAATGGCTTCAGCAAATGATATATCCATTATTATTCCCTCTTCCTGTTGTGCACATTTTCTAAATGTTGAGATGTTGGTCATCATGGCAATCATTATGCATGAGTTCAAAGTGGCTAATCTCCACAAGCTTGACCCCACAAACTGCAACAGGAAAGTGATATAAACTTTCAAGAGGACCACCAACTAATTCAAGATTAGTAACTGCACTATGGAGGAATATAAAAGCCTATTTTCAGTCATTGTTATTTTCCAATGCTACTTCAATGTCCTAACCTTCCTCCTCTCCAAATGCAACACTGTATCCTTTGTGTTCTACAACTACACTGCCCACCTGATTGAGCTTACTGGAAAGTACAAGTGATTGGCAGTCTTCCAGTATACTAACTTTTCTTTAACCAATGTTGATTTGAAATGGCTGTAAGAAACTATCAGGGAACCACTCATTTAAATGTCTCTTACCCCATGTTTTCTTCTAATTTCTATGCCTTTTCACCTTAATTCATCCACTTTCTGCTGCCTTCATCAAACTCCTCACTGGCTAGACTATGGGAACAAACTTCCTTATTGGTCTTGGGGCCTTTTGCTAGACTCTGTGAAATGGATCATTTTTGACAAGTGCTCCATCAGAGCCCTCATTGAAAGTGATCTAATTCACATGGCCCCATAACCTGGTGACCATGTGACAGTTATGTGACTTCAAAATATTTTCTATCAATAGGCAGAGTGGCTTCTTAGACTTGTTCTTTTTAGATCTTCCTCTGCTAGGTTAGCATTTATTAATATACTTTGGATCTCTCTTTGCCAGTTGTGTGACTAAGCTTCAGCCCCAAAGGTTGTTTTACAAAAACTATTCCAGCTGGGGCCTGCCAGCTACAGACCTCTTGATTAAGCACATTTACATGTATAGAAAAGCCACTCCATCCAAGCAGTCCAAGCCACGTTGTAAATTCAACAACAGACAATGCATGGCAAACTCTTAGTCATGGGGCCACTCCCATGCCTGCTCATCCTATGGAAAATCAAATCATGAAAAGTACCAACACAAAAACTATATCCCTAATAGAGCAAGTAGCCCTGCCTCTAATTTGTCTGCTTGCTCTAGCCTTCACCTCAGCAACATATCAACCATCTTTAGCTTCTCACCTATGGCACCTCTTGCTCATACCTCCCTGCTCCACCTCTCCATCCCAACACAGCCCACATACTAACACTTCTCTCTCCAACACATCACATCTTCCTCATGTCCCCTCCACTCTTAACAAAGAAGCATGGGCTTATTATTTATGAGATTACCCTGATTGTATATATGTATCTACAATCATTCAAATAATATATCATGATACCAATATCAGATTTTCTGATGATTGAATTAAGTCCCAATTATGCTCAAACCTGAAATCAGCCCTCCTCAGCCCCTCTGTCACAAGCACCTTGACCTTTGACATCCTTACTCAAGTTGCCAACAGGCACACTTGTGGGCCATTTTTTGCTCCACTTTTCCCCAACTTCCATGCTTCACTGCTGGAAGCAGTCTCATGTAAATACTCCAATAAAATCTACTACATCCACCACCTCTTGTGGCCTAAGAATGTATCCATAAATGATGGCATTCCAGATAGAGGAGCTAGCATTGAATACAACATGGTTGATTAAGCCATTGCCAATCTTGCATCATTAGGGCTAGGGTCTCTGCTGCACATAGCTGCTGCCAAGGGATGGGACATAACACAGATAGATATGAAGACCACCTTTCTTTATGGGATCCTGCCAGAAAATGAGATCCAATACATGGAACAACCTGAAGAATTCAAAGAACTGGGAAAGGAAGGATGAGTGTGATGAAGCAAGCAGGGAGAATTTGGAATCAAATGCTGAATGAGAAGATGATGTCTTGGGGGTTCTCTCATCTTGCCTGTAAGATCATGCATATACTATAGGAAGTCTAATACTGGTGCCATTATTGCCATGGTGCATGTAGATGACTTTCTATCAATTGCAGACTCAAAAGAAGAGAACAAATGCTTCAAGACCCAAATGTGTGATACTTGAACAATTTTAGACCTTGAAATACCCAGGTATATTGTTGGTGTATCTATTGAGTGGGACAAGCACAATCAAACTGTATCCCTGTTATAAACCACATTCATTGACTAAGTAGTACAACAGTTTGGCCAACAGGAGGTATATCCTCTATCACTACCCATGGACCTGGGTACAAAGCTCTAATGCCCAAAGCCAGATGCACAATCTTAAGAAAAGAAAAACAACATTGCCAAACTTTCTTAGCAATTGCTAATAAGATGCCTGTTGTATATTACCATCACCACAAGACTAGACATTGCATTCACAGTTCAACAACTGTCTCAGTTCCTTGACAACAATGACTGCTTATATTGGAATGCAGCAATTAGACTACTATGTTACTTCAAGGGCTTGAGAGACCTTAAACTACATCTAGGAGGTCTCTCCATCATACTCAGAGGCTTTACTGATGCAGACTGGGCTAGTTGCCCAGACACCAGAAGGAGCACCAGGGGATATGCCTGGTTACTGGGATCTGAGGCAGTTTTGTGGTCAGTACACAAACAGAAAATTGTTGTGATCTCATTATGCAAAGCAGAATATATGGCAGCATATAAATCAACTAAAGAGTGCATCTGGTTGTATGCATTGATAAAGGCTATCAGATGGGATTTCACAGCTAGTCTAACTACCTTATTTTGCAACAACAAAGCTGCCATCATCTTTTCTGAAGATCCAACCACACATGTGAGAGTCAAACACTTTGACATCAAGTACCATTTCATTTGTGAACAGGCACAAAATGGCAAAATCATCATTAAATACATAAACATAAAAGACAATATGGCTGACATCTTTATGGAAGCACTCCATAAACCTCTCTTCACTTGACTACACCAAATGCTTGGAATATCATAGCACTACAACTCCATGCAAGAAGGAGAAATCATGGTTCATGGCAAGGAGAAGTGTTGGGACCAAGTCAAAGTGCATTGTACCATGAATAATAATGCTAGGGCCAATGGCCACCTTTGTTATATATACTTATAAATAGATCACATTGCAGATATACCCCAGTTCTGTTCATACATTAACTGGGGTATGTCACTAATTATACACTGCCAACCACACACTAACTTACAAATATACCTAGATTTATACTTAACATATACATTATCTAGGTGTAATTGAACACTGTGTAAAGAACTAAGGGTATAAGTTCTAACAGGCTGAATCTGAAGCCCAGCTCAAAGGTCCACCAGCTTAGTGGTATAACCCTTCCCAAAACCATCTCCTTCTATTTATAGCATGGGCTTGCAGCAAGCACACAAAAAACCTGTTGAAATCTGAACTGATGGGATCTAGATAATATAGATACTTGTAAGTATCTTAATCCTCAGCTTGTATTATAATAACTGATATTCTGTACTTAGATAACATAGATACTCATAAGTATCCTAATCTATGGTACAATTAGTCCATGCATAAGTTTGTAGGTAATGATGTCTACTCACCCTCAGCTTGTGTTATAACAACTGAGGGTGTTGTCCATTTAGTACTGCAATATATACTCTGTTTCTGCTTTGTCTGTATAGATGTAATGAGTGTGATAAGTGTGAAAGGGTGATTGTGCCTCTTTGATCATGTGCTTATGATATTTATTGTCTACAGAATTCAATACTCCTCCTCACTATAAGTGCCACTCCTCCTCATGCAGAATTTGGTCTCCCCTCAAGCCTATTATCTCCCTCAGCCTGATGAACTTTGGTGCTGGTAGTGCCTTCATGAATACATCTGTGATGTTGTCCTTAGTGTTGATGTACCATAGATTGATCTCCCTAGATGCCACTCAATCACAGAGGAAATGATACTTGATATTGACATGTTTGACTTAAGCATGTAGGAGGGGATCTTCAGACAAATTAATTGCCGAGTTGTTATTGCACAGCAGTGTGGTTGCACTACTCATTGGGTACTCCAAAGCCTCCATCAATATGCAAAGCCATATACACTCTTACACTGCCTTGAATGCTGCCATGTACTCTGCCTCACAAGATGATACTGCCACCATCTTCTGCTTTCTCATGGACCAAGATACTAGACCAGAACCCAATGATCATGCATAACCACCTATGCTCTACCATGTGTCCAGACAATTTGCCCAGTCCAAATCAGTAAAACCTATAAGGTTTATTGGTAGTGTCTCTCCTAAGCACAACCACAGGTTGCACATCCCCTTTAAGTAATGTAAAACTTGAATTGCTGCATTCCAGTGAATGTAGAAGTAGAATTTGTAATACTGGGATAGTTGCTGCATGGAGTACTGAATATCAGATCTGGTCAATATTGCAATCCATAGGAGACTTCCAAATAGTTGTCTGTAAGGAATTTGACCAATCTTCTTAAGCTCCTCTTGAGATTGAGTCAACCTGTCAACCTGCCATAGTTTAAGGCCTGGTTCCATGGGTACTGCAAGGGGTGAAGCATCACTTTGGCTAAACTGTGTTTACATTTTATCAATAAGCATAGTTTGAGACAAATATATGTATTTGTGGGGGTGGTTCCATTTAACCCTGATGCCCACTATATGTTTCAGTGTCCTTAAGTCTGAGATAGTTCAGTATTGTCTAAGTTGATCTTTGATTATCTCATTTGCCGCTTTTGAATTTGCTATTAATAGAAAGTCATTCACATGTATTCTGGCAATAACTATCTCCTCATTAGTCTTTCAATAATATATGCATGCCTCACATTTCAGCCTTGCAAAACTTAGCTTTCTCATTACATTGTCCAATGTCTTGTTCCAGATCCGACCAGCTTGTTTCATCCTGTAAATCACCTTCTTCAATCGACATACCCATCCTTCCTTTTTTGGCTCCTCAAACCCCTTTAGCTATTCCATGTAGATTTGCTCCTCCTCTGGTAGGGTCCCATTCAAAAATGCTGTTTTGATGTTGACCTGAGTTGTGTTCCAGTCTAATTTTGCTGCAAGATGGAGTAATATTCACCATGATTCTGCACATGCTGTTGGTGAAGTTGTTTTCTTGTATTCTCTCCTTTAAATCATCAAGAATCCTTGCAGGATGTGACATGTCTTCAACCATGTTATCTCATTACACTCATCACGCTTGATACTGAAGATGGGCTGCCCTTTGAAGACTTTCTTCCTAGGAGGAACTTTTTTACATAGTATGAGTTCCCATACCTCCATTTTCTCCAGTGAGTCTAGTTCCTCTCTATAAGACCTTTCTCACCTTGTCCAGTCAGCAAATCTTTGTGCTTTATCTAAGGTCTTAGGCACATCAGGATCTGTTCCTAGACCTGATTCATGTATGTCCCCAATTGCATTAAGCACCATCATTATTTGATCAGTATCATTGGGACCTACATTGACTTTATTTTCCTCAGGTCTTACCTATTGAAGTTCCTCCAATGTCCTATGCCTATCTGCATGCATCCCTCTGACTCAATTAGCAGCTTCTCTGGATTCCTTAACTGCCCTTTTGAGTTGGGTTTCAGGTCTGTCATCTTGTGCTGCTCTCTCAGTGGATACATGGGTGTGAGTCAATTGTTGCAGTTGTTGTTATTCCATTGCTGGTTGGGAAACAGTCTGTGCAGGATTAGTTGTCAGGTTAGTTAAGGGGTCTGGTGTACTCTTTAGTGGTATGGTTTCATCATAGTTGACCAGGCTTGGCATGTGTGTCTACTCATCATTATCATTAGTGGGTCTAATGGCTGATTGCACTGCTGACTGCTTTTCAATGGATTCAATTAACATTCCAGGCTTGAATGTGCTTTCAGGAGGTATATAACTTATATTGGATGATGGCTTGTCATGGCTCTCAATAAACTTTATGTGGTAAGAGCTATATACCTTCCCTGTCAGCTTGTTGTAACACTTATATGCTTTTGAATTTGGCTCATAGCCCACCAACATGCATTTGATCAAATAGATGTATATCTTTGGATTGTGTTTGTGGAGGATCAACATGAACACATGGCATCCAATTTCCCAGATATAAGAGTAGTCTGGTCTCTTACCATATCACAGTTCATCCAGCATGATGTTTCTGGTAGCAGAGGTCTTGGTTTTACCATGTAGGTGGGCCACTGTTAGATAAAACTCATTCCATAAGGAAGTTGGGCAGTTTGCAGCAATTTGCATTAATTGGGCTTTACCCATCAGTGTTTGGTGCATGTGTTCCATGTGACCAATGTGAGCAGATGTGTAAGGCATACTGACTTTGAGTATGATACCTTTTGATTTGTATCATGGTCTATGTTTGTCACCATTGAACTTACTATCCCTGCCAGTTTGTAGGACTCCAAGCTTTTCACCTGTCTCTGTCTCATGTGCCAGTATCCATGCTTGCAGCTTCCTGAAACCATCATCTTTGTTTTTTAATGGGATGGACCAGGGTTTATTGGTGAAGTTGTCAACAATATTCATAATATAACAGTTCCTGATACATGATGCTACTGCCACCTTTTCTGACAGATCCACCCATATCTTTTCTAGTCTCCTTATTGCCTTGTGCCCCTCACTCTCTTCTCTTTTCTTTGGTACAGGTGTCCTTGCCTGTTTACCAAGGATACAATAGTCACACTTCAGTAGTTTTGTGGAAAAGGTGCATGGCATACCTTTGACTATTCCAGTTCATGCCATCTGCATGATTGCTTGGTAGTTTGCATGTCCTAGTCTTTTATGCCAGGTTTGTATATTAGCAGAAGCATGTATGGTGAGAGTGTGGTTGAGATGGAGGTCAATTGCATAAAGGTTTCTATTGGGGAGTAATGTGCTAGTCACAATGACTTCTTTGGTTGTCTTGTATGCTAATTTTGCACCATTTTTGTCAAAGATAGTTTCTATATTTGTGCACTTTGCTAACTTGCTTATGGAGAGGAGTCAAACAGTTGATTTTGGTACTAGGAGCACATCACTTAACTCAAGAGTAGAGCCATTCTTGGTCTGAAGGCAAATCTTTCTTATAGCCATGGTAGCAATGGTTGAACCTCCCACTCTGCAAATAGAGCATTCTGGAATTGGCATTAAGGACATGAAGTCAGAAGAGTCTGGGGTAATGTGTACCATTGCACCAGAATCAAGGTAGAAGGGCAATGTGTCAAGGGATACTGATGTTAGGGCTGTTTCATTGCCTTAATTATGTTGACCACAGATTCCTGGTTCCAGCTCCTCTTCAAGCATGACCAAGGTATCAAACTTTATTTCCTCCACCTCTGCAAATGTTGCAGTCAGGAGTGCATTGAACATGAGGCCTGTGAATTCTGCTTTCACCACAGGGGCAGTTGCAGGCTCCTATGCAGCTATATACATGGCAACAAAGTCCAGATCACCTTCTAATGTGAATGCTGAGCCACTGGAAGGGGTTATAGTAACCTTGGAGCTTGACTTCTTTTTATCCTTCTCCTTTACTTTAAAATGGGCAATCCAGGCCATTCTGGACTCCTCAACAATCTTCCCAGCCATGCCTCCTCTGTCAAGGATACACCAAGGCAGGGTATGCCCTGTAAAGTTAGACCAGCCCCTCAACTTACAGCCTTCACAGACCAGTTTTGCATACCTCAAGTTCTTTGCTGTGAGAACCACTGCCAACACAACATCTCCTAGGCTTGTTTTGTCTGCATCAATGAGCATCTATTTGCCTTTGAGGAACCTCTTGATCTCTGTGGGTCCATACTTTGTTACATCACCCACAGTCATGAGGTCCCAAGATATAATCAATTGAATGTGGGTATAAGAGCAATTGGACAGTGCAGATAGGGTTGCAATTGACTGGATCAGTTCCTTTGTGATGGCTCTGGTGTCAAAAGCTCAGTCAATCTTCTTGATAATAGCATCCATCATCTTTGTCAGGGATTCCAAAGGTAAGCATTTCATCATCAGGGCCTCCTATAAGAGGCAAACCTGCTGAACAGGTACAGCCCCACTGTGCCTGTCTTTCAAGTAAGCCCACAAGGCCACCAGGTCCCAATGATTGGCACAGAGTTTCTGCTCCAATGGTGATAGTGTGCACTTGATAAAAGAGCAAGCTAATCAATTATTACTAATCCAAGCTCTATTAGCTCTTGGCTTGTATGTGGGGTGTGGCAAAGCTGGTGCATTAAACACACATTCCCATAGCTGTGCCAAGGAGAGCTCAAGCTCCATATTGTATGATCAATCTAGCCACTTTCCATCATCCTTTTCCAAGATATGGCCATTCCAGCTCACCGTCACCTTGCCGACAGGCAGGATCAATGGATTGCCAGAACTGTCAACCCTTTGCATCTTGGCAATCTGTTCCAGTGTGGGTGTAGATGCCATAGAGGTGGCAGGGAGCAGCTTTGACTTGGTGCTGGGTTTTGTCATAGTGAGTGGGGGGTGCAATAGTAATATGATGCAGAGAGTAACAAGAGAAAGGCTGCATAACCTGTATGCAAGTTAAAAATGATGTCCAAGAAAGTCAGAAAAGGTACACCATTTCACAGCATTTTGCAAAGTCTCTTTGGTTCAGTCCAAGCTAGCAGAGCAGCACACTCCCATAACCTGTTGAAATCTGAACTGATGGGATCTAGATAACACAGATACTCATAAGTATCCTAATCTATGGTACAATTAGTCCATGTGTAAGTTTGTAAGTAATGATGTCTACTCACCCTCAGCTTGTGTTATAACAACTGAGGGTGTCATCCATTTAGCACTGCAATATATACTCTGTTTCTGCTTTGTCTGCATAGATTTGATGAGTGTGATAAGTGTGAAAGGGTGATCATGCCTCTTTGATCATGCGCTTACAGTGTCCATTGTCCACAGATCTCAACAAAACCTATTCCATGGGACAACAGCAATTTATTGTATACATACAGCTTTATCATTTTCATATCCCAATTGGCAATCCTTGCATGGGTATGTAGCAGTTTGGTTCCCCACTATGGAAATGACTAGCAGCCCAGAGCTTAGTCCACTCTATGTAACAGGTCACAGATAGTAACGTCATTTGTTCTAATGGGACAATAGTCCAACTCACTGGATGCAGGAAACAATGTTCTTTTGCAAAACAATCTGAAAACACAGTAAAAACAATCAAATTAAT
>QLON01002394.1:0-43803 GCA_003313675.1 Termitomyces heimii | reverse complement strand
CGATCATTACGACTACGACCACCACGATGATCATTATGATTACAAGGGCTACGGTGACAAGTACGACTACAAGGACTATGGTGACGATTACGACTACAAGGACTACTACGACTACTACGACTAGGACGACTTGCGCCATCCTATCTCGTACAGGAAGGGCGATGTCACGGCTGCCATTCCTCCTAGTCCTAGAGTAGATTCTTGTAAATCGACTTCATCCTGAGTATGTCAATCATTAAAGTTGTCTTTCATCATTCTCTTCATTCGAGATTTTCCATCGCGGACATTGAACGAATAATCATCAATCACAAGAATCATGGGAAGAATACAGGTCAAGAGTTGCTGGTAAATGTTAAACGTTGTAGTAGAGGGGAAGGTTATATTGACGGAATCAAAAAGAAATCAAGAATTGGAAGCAGATCAAAAATGACGAATTGAACGCATCCTGGGAAAAGACGGATCGAACCGAAAGTAACGGAGAAGGAAAACGGATGGATTAGATGAGCAAGAGAAGGATAACATAGAAATGGAGACGAAATACAGACTGGGTTAGCACGAGAACCGAGTGACAATATGACGAAATAAACGCGGGCGGCGATCGAAGATTTTGAAATTGACTGCTGGTCTGTTAGTCCGGATTGGGAAAATGGCGGAGCAGGACATAATCCTTAGCGGCGTCAAAAAATTGTATAAAAGGGCTGTAGAGTAGACGAAAAGACACCTTTCTGTTCCCTGCCATACCATTCAGAAAAAGGCTGTTGACTACAGTACATATAAGCGACGTCAAACTCTCCTCCGTCTAAGGATCTGTTCTATCGTTCCCATCGCTCTGCCTGGTCTTGTCGATCCGTAATCATTGTTGTCTGGTGATTGCTAGTTTCGTCTTGTTCTATCGTCTCGTAGCCTTGATCGTCTGGTTCTGATACCCTGGTGTCTGTGTCTCACTTAATTCTACAAAAATAGTCGTTCAAGTATCCTTGTCATCCTGAATCAACTTCTTGTCGGAAACAAGTCACTCTCGTTTAATCTGGAGTTCTTTCTGTTACGGTACACGTGCCTTAAATTGTTTTACCAGACGTCTCGGTTCCACTTCAGCCATGCTACCTTTACTCGTCAGGCGAGTACCTCGGCTAGCCTTTACAAGTACGTGTTTGATGCGGCCTGCGTTGGCCTCCCAGTCAATCTCCCCATCTTGAAGGGACAGAGTCAAGAGATTGGTTAGCCATCGAGGATTCTCCAAGGCCTTCAACGCCGATGCCTTGTTTGCTTCAGCTTCTTTGCGTCGCTTAGAATTAGGCTTGGGACAGCTTTCTGCTGGGTCAGTATAGCATTCACACAACACCTGCCGCATTTCTTGTAAAACAACTTTGATCCCGACGTTTGCAAACTTTGCCTCGTTAATCAAGAAGCCCGAAATCAAATTGGAGGCCCTCGAAGTGCGGATGCAAACCTGACTTGTCGTAGGATTCTGATAGAAGGCATCAAATTTTTCGTGCAACTTATCAGTTAGATCTCCAGCGTCGAGTCCATGAGCTGTGTATCGTAACGCCATCCAGAGGATGAGATGGTAGAAAGATTCAAAGTCATCAACTTTACTTCGAATCACAGGCTCTCCTTTGTGCCCCAACAAACGAATCGCAAGGAATTGCCAGGTGCCCTGAGGATCATAGTGCATTTGAATTCGGTAGAAAAAGAAGATCAGTCGTCGATCCTTACCGTGCGCTCGGGCTGCGCTTCCGCAGACATTTCATCGACCAGATCCAGATCGAGGGAGAGGTCCCAATCAATAAGATAGCCTTGGATCGTTCCATCCGTCTTCCGCTTGAACATAATATTTCCATTGCTAATATCATGATGAAGAATTCTGGCCTTGGTAGCAGCATCGTCGCAAGCTATAAAATCGATATCATAGTCACTCAGCAGAGTCATCAATATGATCGACCAATCGCATACCTATTGAAGCATCTCGTACGATAGCAATCATCTCTAGTGCAATTTCAAGTTCCTCTAGTGTGAAAGGCAGGTATTCGAGGACAATCCGATAGTGGCGATGCGTGCGCAAAGTGAGCTCGAGAGATTTCGCTGCCTTGTCAAGCCATTGCTTTGTTTGCGTAAGGTGGTAAGGATCGTTTTTATTACCAATATCAGACCCATGCAAGACTTTCGGAATATTCTGGACATTGTTCTCATGATGTCTTGTATAGATCTCGTGTTCGGGCTTGAGAGTAGGTGAGACGACGCGCTAACTGTCCTTAATCAGGACAACCATATTCCTCTGTAAGCAGTATGCCTTGAAACACCGCGTCGAGCGTCAGATAGGGGAGGTAGAGCCAGGTGTCTGGGCTTTCAAGATGATGTAGTTCCTGTCGCCGACAGAAATATTGAGAAGATGAGCTTCCTCATCGCACTCCAGGGTGTGCCGAATCTCCCTCTGTCGAGAACAAGATAATTTGGCAGCAGTCACAGTAGGGTCTCGTCCACGCTGCACCGTCGTCGCGGAAGTGAATCGGCGAAAGAAGTCAAACAGGTATGGGTTATCGAGTGAAATCTTTTTAGTAACAACAACACCACTCCTGTCCCAGCGAAGAAGACGCATATACGTGCGGAAGATGAGAGCGGAGAAAGCATGAGTTCGGAACTCCAATGCTTGATGACAAGTCGCATAGCTCGTGATCTGACCAAGGACTTTTTTGTACTTTCCCTCAGGAAACCGTCGGCGTGATCGTCAAAAGGATCGTCGTCGTAATTGTATTTGACTTCGAACATAGCCTCAATGGTAGCGTTTTCGTTGCCATGAAATACCACGATATCAGGTTTGATATCTACACCGTCGAACACTCTTAATACATTGTCGTGCTTGTCGCAAAAGCTGATGTTCTCTGACTGGCGCAGTTTATTTAAATACTAGACCTAGACGATATTAGCGATGTAATGTTTAAATGATATGAATCGCATACCAAGGCTTTATACATGCCTCGCTCGTTCCGGCGCAAGTTCTTGATATGCCACTACCCCATCAGGTTCCACGCCTATACCTTGGACAGATGGTAAGAATTCATTGAAAAGGTCCACACCAACAGGTCCGACAACTCTTTTTGCTATTTCAGCATGAAAACCTGCCGACCGAGACTCCAGTTTCTCAGATATGTCGCTAGACACTGCCCTGTAATTTTCGATTGGTGTAGACCCAATCTTTGGCCCATCGTCTTTCGGTCGTGGAGGAGTGACAGGTCTAGAAGGCGTGTTGTCATTGAACAAGGTGTCATTCTCAAACGACCGCTGCCAGCTAGATTCCGTGGACAGCATGATGACAAATGTCTCAAGACTGAAGGTGAACGAGTGAAGTCAAGTTTACCAAGGTCAATAGATATAATATCACGAAAAACCACAGGCTCCAACCCGTTCCTCGTCCAACACTTTCCAGGCCAACAGTCCGTCGATTCAAATCCTGTCACGTGCATCACAAGCCATGATGCATGATGCATGCTCTTCGAACGACTTGTTGGACTGCAACACCGGATTTCCTGAAGTGACACAAACTCAAGCGAGTTAAACGATAAACGTACAGCGTTTGTAATGTATCATGGCCGCAGACAATGGTAAGGACAAAAAAGGCTGGGCAGCCATGCTGATTCTCACATCTTCCGCGCTGCGGGGCAATGAGGTTCTCCCTGCGCTCACTGCACTTTTACTTCTTCAACTCCGTCGCCAATCCGGCCCGTTCGCCTTCACGTCGCGTGTTCTCCATGATGGCGCATTCTCGTCGAGACCTTTTTGACTATACATCAGGGCGGTGGATGTAAGTCCCATATGTGTTGTTTTGTGAGGTCTATGTCTAGCCCTTGATTTTAAATCTCCAGCATTAACGACACCCTTCGCCACGCAGAGCGTAGACGCGTATTCAACGTTGATGGGTTATGTCGACTTGCAGCGCAGTCCGTCGATCGGAGTGCCGACGATGTCACCGGCCTGGAAAAACTTGCCGAGGGCGGGTCTAACCGTACCTTCCTCATCACCATGCGCGATGGCTTCCAAATGGTGGCGCGTATCCCGTATCCGGTTACGGTCCCCAAACACTTCGCTGTTGCCAGTGAAGTGGCTACTATGTCGTTACTCCGTTCCTCTGGGCTGCCTATACCTCAGGTATATGGATACTCTTCTGTGCCGGACAATGCTGCAGAGACCGAGTATATCTTCATGGAATTCATACGAGGTATCAAGTTAAGCAACATATGGTTTGAGCTAGGGGAAGGGGAAATCATCTCAGTCTTACGTCAACTTGTTGAATTCGAGTCGAAGATGATGTCGATTGCTTTCCCGGCAGGAGGAAGCCTGTACTATTCAAAAGACCTGCTGAAGATGACCGGCAGGGCGGGCACCCCGCTAGAGGATGCGCGTTTTTGCATTGGTCCAGATACAAGACTGCCTCTGTGGTTTGGCAGGAGATCACAGCTCGACGTAGATCGGGGACCTTGTAGGCTGCTCTCTGCAATATTTCTTTGAACTCACTAGTTACAATAGACGGAAGCGCCGAAGCAGTGCTCGTAGAAGCAGCCCACAAGGAACTGGCTTATCTGGAGCAGTTTGGTTGTCCATTATTGCCCTTCAACCGCGTGAGGAGGGAAGGTTACCAATACCAGGAACAGCTTCCATTGGACCATATCGAAAACCTGCACCGTTATCTTCTCATTGCGCCGTCACTTATCTCCAAGAAATTCGATAGTTTCTGCATCCGTCATCCTGACCTCCAACCGAGCAATATCATTGTCATGAGGTCGTCCGACTCCAATTTGCGCGTTATTGGCCTTTTAGACTGGCAACATACCTCGATCCTTCCCCTGTTTCTCCTTGCCAGTATACCCGATCGTTTCCAGAACTACGATGATAATGTCTCTGAATCTATGATGCGGCCTGTGCTACCGGAAAATCTTGACGACTTGGATGAAACCGAGCAAAGTTTTGAGAAGGAATCATACCGTCGCCGCCTTGTCCATTACCACTACGTCAAAATCACCGAGGAATGCAATGCGCTTCATTATGCAGCATTAACGGAACCAATGGACGTGCTTCGCCGCCGCCTTTTCATCCACGCCAGTAACCCGTGGGAGGGCGAAACTCTCGCGCTGAAGGTTGCACTAATAGAAACAACCAAGAAGTGGGAGGCCCTTACGGGAGGGGGGGTGCCATGTCCTGTCATGTTTGACGCTGAGGATGTACACAAGACGATGGAGCTGGATGAAGTACAGAGAAGAGCAGAGGAGACTCTAGAGATGTTCCGGCGATTGGTTAACTACGGACCGGAGGGCTGGGTGCCCACCAAGTACTACGAGGAGACCATGGAACGCAGCAAGCAGTTCAAAAAGGTTGCATTGGAGCAGAGCGAGTCGGACGAGGAACGGGCTGAGCTCATGGAGCACTGGCCTCTCGATGACATGGACGAAACAAAGTACATGTAATGAGTGTGGCTAGATATCGCACCGTGTTGCATTTTGTCTGTTGTGTTTATGGGTGCTTGACTGTAATGACCCTCATATTTTCCCAATCCCAACCTCTCCCTCAGCTCATTTTCCCAGCACATCTCAACTGGCCCTGATTTCCTGGTCCTTCCCTTTTTCAGTGTAACAATGCCTTCAAGATTCCCTACAAGGTCACCTGAGGCTGGCAGGATGATATAGCATACCCTGTGATTACTGCCTCAGGTTGCGTTGTAATCGCAGGGTTGCCTGTTGTATCAAAACACTGTAATTATTTTTATTTCAACAGTACACAACACAATCCTTGCAGCAGCGTTCCTCACTTCTGTCAACGATGACGTTGATTGTTCCTTGAATTCTGAAGAGATCTGCCGTTGCGTCGTCAATCACTGGATCTATACCCGTATACTGACTCGATCATATATCGTCTGTTTGATCATTCACCCAGACTTTATGTACGGCTGGAATACATTTTTACAATTTAGACATATGTTTCGTCAGGAAAATGGACAAACATCAGTAAAAACAAAGTGTCAAAATCCCACTAATGCAGCTCAATTAGGTATTGCTTGTAGGTCCTGTTATAATAAGGTTCGGTAGCCTCCTTACACGTTCTCACAAAGGATCGTTGCAGGGCTGCTTGACGATGCGCATATGCATGCATTCCAGCCAGAGCCTGGTCATTGAGGTTACGCAAGTAGGACCTAGAAGCTACTGTGATCCATTGGGTTTCATGGTTCTCAAAGTACGCAAGGACACGACGCATTTCCTCTTGGAGAAGTAGACACTCTTCCTGATAACGATGGGCCCGCGCTCCACCGCTCAATTCAAAGAGCTAATTTTTATTGATTCGTAACACGATACCCACAACCTTGAATGACCCAGTATCTTCCTGCTTTCCCTCTCTTTCAATATTATCACCCCCAGACATAAGCCAAATCCTGGGTATGACCCGTGAGCCTTCAGATCGGTCATCTTCTAACAAGGTAATGCCACGCCTATCGTTTTTAAAACGGCTGGAATAGCACATAGCTGAAGGAATAAGCAGTCGGAACAATCAAGTAGAGGAAGATAGTTGGGAAATAACTGATTTCGACCATGAGAATTACAGATCGTTGAACGCACACTATGAAAGATTCGACATAGTACATATTCGGTGAATCCACAACTTTGGCTCCTCAATTAGCAGGTGAACTAGGCGAGTAACCGTAATAAACTTGGTGTCCATAGCTACATGACTGGAATAGGTTTACTTATACTACTCCCTATTTGCGGAGGTCGTAATCAGTTTAAAGCTTGGTGTATGAGATTGATACATACTCAAGTGATTACCACGTTCTTCACCGCGTTAAATACCAGTACCAACCAGTCCCAGCAGTCCAGTAAGTTGAGCTGAGACGCTAAGTAATGTCGGAATCGAGTTACACGGTTCATCCAACAATTGTCCTTGAGTGAATGTAATACCAGTCTGATTGAAGAGATTCCCGATCTGTGCAAGGGTGGTCGTGTTTGGCGTGTATTGTGGCCAGCCGATATCAACCAGTCCTTGTGTAGGATTTCGAGCGAAAGCAACCCAAGCACCTTGGAGAAATTGAGAAAGCGCCTTTTCAGTGGTACTAGGAGCCGGCATTGTCCCAAAAACGACTGGAATTTCTGATGCATGGTAGGCGCGGATATCGGGACGGGGTGAAATATCCGGAAAAACAGCTGAAATATGAAATTCAGTATCACAACAAGAGATCAAATAGTCGATTACCTTGATATTCGTACCTCCAAGTAGGTACATTTGCATTCAAGCGACTTAGTGCTGTTGATCCTGCGGGGCAGGTAAATCCTATCTAATGGCGAAATCAGCTATTCTACCATTATTAGGCAGAGGCGAAGGCCAGACCTGAGTCTCTAAATCTGCCAAAATTTCAGTGAGGCCGGGTACGACAACTCCGGAAGCCAACAGCTCTGCTCCAACAATGAATATGTCACCCTCATTCTTGGTCGTGCCACCAAGAAGGGGCACATGCAAGAAGTTGCCGGACATAGCACGAGCGGGGGTATCTGCGAATATTGTGATACCTAGGAGATGACAATGTGGCCCGTTGAAAGACATATCTATCATCCACTTCGCAGGACATACCGTCTGGAATAGGACCAAAGTCGGTATTGGTGTTGATGACGGCATCCTCCAGCTGCCTAAAGGGTACTTCTTTCATGCATGCCAACTGAGCAGCATCAGTTACTAATGAGATACGTCAATAAGGCATAGATTATCGATATCTAAGGGAGAAGATTTGCCATTTCCACACCCCACCATGCTTGCAACAGTGTTCCAGGGACTGGGCGTTGTCGGCAAGGCCGTAGTGTTAACTACCCCTCCGAGGCTGAGAAATGTTTCATCAATGCTCCAATTCATGGCTGAACAAAGTGAAAACTTACTTTCCCGATTCTTCAATGACACCTTTTACATGTGTTGCTATTAACATTACTGTATTGAAGATAAAACGATGAATTCATTACCTTTGATTCTCGTATCTTGTGGATGAGCAAATGTGTACGCGTCAATCGCAGCGCCACCAGCACTCTGACCAAACATAACGATACGTTCGGGATCGCCTCCGAATGCAGCGATATTATCGTGAACCCACTGAACAGCCGCATCCAGATCAAGGAGCCCAAAGTTCTGGGGCTGACTTGTATTGCTAATAAGTTGAGGAGCACTGGGGAAGCCGAAAATGTTGAGGCGGTAATTGAAGCTGACGACGAGGATATCGTCATTGTCTCGCACGATGTTCTGTCCGTTGTAGATAGGAATGTTGCTCTTCACAGAAAGCGACTGAGACAAAAATATAGCAGAAAAGGGACTGGATCTTACTGTTCCAAACTGGAAACCTCCACCGTAGACCCAGAACAACACAGCTGCATTTTGCTTCCTGGTAGTGCTCGGAGTCCAGATATTGAGTGTAAGACAATTCTCTGATTCTGGAACAAAGATGGTGGAATTGTCAAGCCCAGCGAGCTGCAAGAACTCGACTGAACTGGGATTCAAGGCTTGGAGGCATGAGTCACTAAAATTGGTGGCGCTCAAAGGCGCTGTGCGAATGGGAGGTAATGTTGGTGCTTCCCAGCGCTTAGCGGCGGCATATGGAACGCCGAGAAATTGTCGCACATTGGAATTTGCCAAGGTACCAATCACAGGACCTTGAGGTGTTGACACCTGCAAACCGGCCAGTTGAGCAAGAACACTTGACGCAAAAATGATTATCGAGAGACAGAGTGTGATGAGCATTGCAATGAACAGAGCACATCCCTTAGGACACGGAACCAGTTTTTAAGTAGAAGCCGCATCCAATGAACTGTGAGATGTTATGACCGGGTGCAAAGGCCTGATCACGAGGAATGGCACTCTAGCGAGGAGGTATGAGAACTTCTGCGACTGAGAACGACATTTATAAGTCTTTCTCTCACCTATTGAACAAGTGTTCAGTTTTCGTTTCCAATGTGATGGTCCACGCGATCACTCAGTCGACGTATAGCTTCGATTCTGCCATCTGCTAATGTCCTTTGTCGAATTTACAAGATAATTCAGCATATTCGTATTCCACATTGCCTGTACGGTGAGTAATCGCCTCATCCTATTAATAGATAGTTGCGTTGTCGTGGCATGTCTTCAAATAAACTGATCTAACTCCTAAGGTATGAAAGCTCTTCGTTTTGTGCACTGTAATTGCTGCCGTATGTATAACATCCGTCAATATCTGGGCTTAACATATCTTTAGCCACAGTATTATCAATCAAGACAGTCATCTAGTATGACTGAAGAGACTGACATGAACACTGTCAGTTTGAATGCTGATACCACGAGACATGATGCAACCAGAAACAGCGTCGACTCGTGTGTTCCCAGAGTTCCGGTGAAGCATTTCGAAGTCGAAAAGGCACGCCAATACAGTCAATGACTTACAGGCGAATTAAGAGGAAAGTCAAATAGATAAATCATATGCAAACAGAGCCAAATCTTGCGATAAGATAGAGAAAAGTTATGTTGTAGATTGTAATCTTCTGACTCCACCTGCTTCTTGTACTTTGCCGTCCGTCTCCTTGACATCAATGGCTCAGATACATGTCGACGAAACAGCTGGCTCGGACACAGCTGGGAACGGAACCGCAGAACAGCCCTATCAAACCCTTGGATTCGCTGTGTTCAGCTCTAGCGGAACGGATACCTTTCTGACGCGTAAAGATCCCAATGGGACATATGAGGAACCAACTCAATCTTCATTAAAGAAGGCGAAGAAGACTGCAGAAGGTATTGAAAAGAAGAAGAAAAAACAGGAAGAGCTTGCCGCACGTGAGGCGAAAGAACAGGGCGAGGCTAAAGAGAAAAGGGAGAAGATGTTGGAGGAGAGCAAGAAAATCGTGTTGACTGAAGATCCTTCCCTTCCTGAAGCAGTGAAGGCATGTATTTTTTGTAATCGATTATCGGTGTTATTGATCAACCACCGATGATTTAGCGCAAGATTAACCGTCTAGTCGACCTGCGAACGCAACGAGTTCGTGTGTCTGGATGGGTTCATCGTCTACGCGATCAAAAGGGTATCATTTTTTTGGTTGTTCGAGACGGCACAGGTTACCTCCAAACCGTACTATCTGGCAACGTTGTATGTGATATCCCGCCTTGTGCCAGATGCATTTTTTATTCATCGACTCTAAGGCTGCCACATATGATGCGTTGACACTTACTTTGGAATCTACCGTTGAGGTCGTTGGCACTCTTCAGGCCGTTCCTGAAGGAAAGCAGGCTCCTGGCGGTCACGAGCTTATCGTCGACTATTGGAAAGTTCTTGGAGCTGCTCCCGGCGCGGAGGATGCGTTTACCAACAGATTAAATGAGGTTGGATCTTTCATAGAAATGATGCAATGCCTATGTTTTCTCATCCAACTCTTCAGAAATCAGATCCATCTATCCAGGCTGACCTTCGACACCTAGTACTACGAGGCGAGACCGCTTCTAGTGTACTTCGTCTCCGGTCGTACCTCCTTAGTGCTTTCCGCGAGTCATACTCACGCTATAACCTGACCGAGGTAACTCCTCCATGCTTAGTGCAAACTCAGGTTGAGGGCGGTGCTACACTATTCAAGTTGGATTACTATGGACAACCCGCATACCTCACGCAGAGTTCCCAACTCTACCTGGAAACAGTTCTTCCAAGTCTTGGTGATGTTTTCTGTGTACAAGAAAGTTTCAGAGCAGAGAATAGGTCCGCTGTCCATTGCTGTCATATTGGGTAAAACTGATGGCCTTCCAGTCACACAAGGCGTCACTTGAGCGAATTCACTCACCTTGAAGCTGAACTTGCTTTCCTAACATTTGATGAACTGATGGACCACATTGAAAACATCGTATGAATCCATGCTTTTCGTCGGTTGATCTCTGGTTGACATTGTTTGACAAAGATCTGTACCACTGTTGATATCCTCCTTGGTAATCCCGACTCGGCTGCTCTTATCAAACAACTCAATCCCAAATTCGAGGCTCCTACACGTCCTTTCATGAAGATATCATACGTGGAGGCAATAGCATGGCTCAATGAGCACGATATCCAACGACCCGAGGAAGACGCGGACGGTAATGTCATTAAAGACGAGCAGGGTCAAGTAAAGATGGGACCCCACAAAGTCGGAGATGATATTGCAGAGGCAGCCGAGAGGCAGATGACTGATATCATTGGCAAACCTGTCTTCTTGCATGGCTTCCCTGCTGAGCTTAAATCGTTCTACATGAAGAAAGTCCCTGGAACAGGATTCACTGAAAGCTGTGATCTTTTAATGCCTAATGTTGGTGAAATTGTTGGTGCGTGTTGTTGCGCATATTTATGACTTTTGTAAATGTCTTTCGCGGTCTAGGAGGATCAATGAGAATTGCTGATCTAGCTGAACTCTCCGCGGCATATACGCGTGAAGGAATTGATCCTGAACCCTACTATTGGTTCACAGATCAGCGCAAGTATGGCACTTGTGAGCACGGAGGCTATGGCTTAGGAGTAGAGGTGAGATGCTTAACTCGTCATCGTATCACTTTCTGACCCGGTCTAATCATAGCGCTTCCTTGCCTGGCTTGCCGATAGATTTACTGTCAGGGATTGTTCCTTGTATCCTCGGTACGATCATGAACTTGCTTCATTTTTTGCTGCTGATTCAGAGTTTGTAGCTGGCCGGGCCGTGCTACACCATGATATCCCGTATATACCTTTGTCCTGTGATAGAACTCGGGATTATTTCAGTGTTTTCATTAAGTCTCATTAGTAATTGGCATTGGTACATCATCGTCAATTTCCCTTTAAATGGGATATCTCCGTAGAGGGAACAGCCGCCGGTCTGTCCAATTACAAGAGAGGAATGTTTTATTCCAAGGCACATCCATACACATCTTTTGCGATTGCTCTCCAGGTATCCCTATTGATTGCAAATTCTTCCGCATACTCAACTTCAAGATGATGAAGTCGTTTGCCCACGATGATAAGACTATGCAATGGTTCTCCATATGCTTCTTTTGGGTGTTCTACCAGCTCCTTCAGGCTTCCCGCAACAATTCGTTGATTTTCATCACCTCCGCCAACCCGTGAGAGACCGATAGCCAGAGTCTTTTCGGGGTCAAGAGTGCCTGTTTTTCGAAGCGATTCTATCTCAATCAGTTGGCTGACGGCGAGAGGAATCGACATGTAACGGGGGGGCTCGTAGATCTTCCTACCCCTGTGACAATAGATCAATCAAATAAGAATGAGAAGTTCGCTTTGAATAGTGAGCATACCGAGCAAGATTTTCCTCGCTCTGTTCCTTGACTTTGATGTCTAACAGAACGAGAGTGTGTAAGCCTAGATCAGCGTTCTCCTTAATGCGATCGTAAAAACTGTCTGGCTTCCATGTTTCAGTAAAGAAGACAAGGGATACAGTTTGACCAAAGTTGTAAAGTTGTAGACCAGATGCGCCGACCGCGTTCATAATGGACGCGTTGTGAATGACCCGCGTGGGTATCTTTAGTGCCCGAGCACGCAGAACGATATCCGTATGTGTCGTTGCGCTAGTGAACAGAGAGGTTCATTTTTGCCTTTCTCTACCTGACTGATTTGAGTACTCACCCAAATGGATCTCCAACGACAAGCAAGCAGACATCTTCTTTATCTGCATTGTGCAAAATTTCATCGCTCTGAGTTTCGACAGTGTCCCGATCAGCTAATATAAGTTCTTTGTCATAGAAAGCTTCCTTCCCAGAAAAGAATTTGAGAGATGAATTTTGCGGACTTGAATGAGAGTCAACAGACCAGTCGATCCTTTTGAACCATGAGTATGCTGGTGTATGCCTCGAGATAGACTCGGGAGCATTTTTTGATAACCTGTATAAGGTCAGTTGATTCCTTCAAAGCAAATGCTTCAAATGCGTACCTCTAAGCCTCGAACTGTAACATCCTTCTCATCAGAAAGCCCTAAGCCGATGATATAGAACATGATAGAGTTGTTAGGAAATGAACTAACTAGATAAGATAAGATCAAAAAAGGTCCAATTGTCATTCGCATGGTCATTCATTCAATTTCCCTGCGGCATTCTCGGCCATCCACCCCACAATGCGTGATTAGAAGGCCTCTCGTAAAGCTTGGTGTTATTTCAAGTTTTGTCAGGAACCTAGCTTTTGTGCTGATTCCGAAATACTACCAGTGTGCCTAGCGTTCGATGTTCGTAACCAATGACTCCAAATCGTCTGGTGTGAGGCACGTTGAAACTTTATGTTTAGGGCACCATTGGTAGCTCCGGACCTGCCTATCGACCTTATCCTGCCAATTCTCGCGCAACTGTGCGACAGGATTGATTGGCATACTTGTTGTCTCGTGAGTCGGGCAATTAACAGGATCGCTACCCCATTGTTGTATCGGAAGCTGGATTCCAGGATTGCTTCAAAGGTACTGTCCGTTCCCTTCGTTTCAACATACATGGAACGTTGTTTTGCTTCGTGCACTCATCTGGCGTTGAACCATTACATTTTAACGTTGTTCTTCTAGACAATCCTTCATCCTTCATGGTCGATATTGCAACGCCCGGAACTCGCTCGATATGTACGACATGTGACTGAAACTGGCAAGTTCCATTCACCTTTGAGCCATTGAGAGATAAATACGCCTTTCATGAGCTTGACGCTAATGTTTAGCTGAACGTCGACTTTGTAGGTACTATTCATAGAGGTCTCTTACGCGATCAGGGAAACGTAACCGAGAACACTTTGGAAGCTCTCGCGTTATGTGTGAATCTGGAATCCATGACATGGGTTGATGACAGCGCAACGACAGACTTTACTTTTCTCTCCTTCCTTGCCGTGATTCGAGCACATCCCCTCCGTGAATTGTCAATCCGTACACACAACGACCTGGGAAATGAAGTATGGTCTGAGTTGATAAATCTAAGAGGCCTGCGAAAGATATCCGTTTGGTGTATGGACGGGCCACCTCGTGTCCTGCAAGGATGGTCCGAGTCGCTTGGGGACACACTTACTCATCTTGAATTGGGTGTTAGTTCTCATTCCTATCCATTCCACGATTGTACGTTTTGATTGCTCATTGAGATCAGCGTTGTACCGGCGTACCACCAACAATACTTATTTCAGTGCTTTCGCAGCTTCCAGAGCTGAGGGACCTTCGTTTGAAGGGTGCGCCTGCACACTCGATACCCACAATCCTCAGCCACCTCGTCCATCTGCGCTCCTTAGATACAGAATATCCCGGTTCGTATGCCAGTCGCCCACCTGGTGCGGGTAATACCCCGCCATCCAACTTTCCGACTCTCCGTCAGTTGACAGTGCGGACGAGTGCGATGAATAGGTTTGGTCCACAAGCACTTTGGGGATGGATTCGTAGCATCGTTCCCGAACCAGGACTCGAAAGCCTTGATCTTCGAGCCTTTACGATAGATTCGGGTCATACTGAAGTTCCTCGAATGTTTATTTTAGATCTGGCTCGGGTACATGGGTCTACACTCAAACATTTCAGTAGTATCGGTGAAGCCCAATTGATGTTAGGGGATATCGCATGTCTTTGCACCAAGTTCCCCCACCTTGAAACTCTCATCTGTGCTACCGCAAGCATCGATATTGTGAGTGTCTTTTCATCACACCATTCGAATCTTACTCCCCGCGCAGGAATCAATAATCGAGTCAGTTGCAGGAGCGAAGAATCTGCGAGTACTGAATCTACAGGTGCAATGGATACCGTCGGTCCGTAAGGATGCACGGGATTTTACACTTGAGCATGCGCGAAATCTTATGCTTCGAACTGAAGACTCTAAATTACGAGAAATCGCTATCGGTCCAACGATTTATAGAGTGGGTGGGCCAGCGAAGAACCAGATGACTCACTGAATGCTATTTTTGTAGGGGAAGTGGGTTCTCAAAGAGCCGAAAGAAGCTGGTCAGAAATGCGAAGTCGCGTTTCAGGTTCTGACCGACGCCGCCATAGCCAGATGGCAGATTTAAGGCTTCTCCTGCTGAAGATGCCTGTTTAAGTACTTGTGCTTCCTAAATCGAGTGAACCGGGAAGCTGGGAGACGACTAATTTAATTGAATTACATTAGTACTGTACTATGTAGCCTTGCATAGACTCCTTCGTCTTCCCAAAATGTATTCGAACAACGATAGCAATACAAGCTCGCACCATCATGAAATTAACACGATCCACCAGCAAAAACTGTCACACGCCACGCCCACGTCCTCTACCTCGCGGAGGACCGCCACGACCGCCGCGGCCTCCTGATAGAAAAGTTGTCAGGTCCTTTCCATGTGTCAAAAGTGGATAATAGATATCTACCTCTTGCAGGGACACCTCGTCCTAACAAAAAGCGGATCATGAATAACAATACAGGATAGAACTTTCGCTAGCGTACCTCCACGACCTCCGCTAACATGTGCACCACGTGCACTCCGTCCAGCATCCCTCGCCCGATTTTGCTCTTCTTTCACAGCATCCAGTAGGGTGTCCGGTACACGCAAGTACTTTATCTAATGTCGATTCGCACAACGATCAGCAGAAGGCCAAAGAGGCGGACAATAAAGCCTGAATCCAGAAACGCACTGTGCTTCCCCGAATATAACATTCTTTAAGCTTCCAAAACCTCTCACCATCCGCAGTTGTCTGATATACCTCTCGTAACGTGATGTTCATGAAGTTGTCGCAGTTTACTAGATGTCCATTGAAGGTCTCGCCGTTTTTCAGCTCGACCAACTGAGAATTGGGGGTGATGAGTAGTGGTTGCAATGTGGACTAATTAACAATCGCGGGACTGACCATGGGTTTGTTTTGAGCGGCATTGAGGAGGGATAGAGGGAGCTGTAAAACGAAGAGTTAGGATGTCGTCGATGCAAGATGAGTGGACTGGACTCACCATGGTAGTTGATATGGAATTGGACCGCCGCGGTGACAACGCGTTTGTGGCTGTGACGTCTTCCTTTCTATCTGACACCAAATCGTAACCTCGCAAACGCCTCACCTCAGGTATAATTGATCATTTGCTCGTGTGCTCGCGCACACCAATGTTACCGCTCATGACTGCACTGTAAAATGCTCTTTTGCGGTTATTAAGGCGCTATCTTGTAATTACTCTGTCAGGTCAGGTACAAAGGGCGGAGCTCTGACGAAATGCTTTCTCAAACATTTCCTTGCATGGGTGAACCCCCTGTACGTTCTACAACGGGTACTCCTTGAGCTGACCTGGATGCATGACACGCAAGGTACCTTGTGACCTTGCATAGTCACCCTCACCATGAATCGAAATCGATTGTACCTATGTGTGCGGCAGCATGCCTCCTTTGCACTCGATTTCATCTCAAACTGAGCGTCCGTCTCATTTTCCAGCCAGTGTCCTGTTGCAGTCGATCATATCCTCATTGTGCGAGGTTTACTTGTGGTACAACTCATAAACTTGGCCTGGCCCAAACATCATGTACTTCAAGTTCATTTCCCTGTTTTCGTCCCTTTTGTACGAACTTCGCGGAGATGTGGTGTAAACGACGCTCCCTATGTGTCCCTTAATCCTAGCGTCCATCTACCCCGATTGCATCGACCCACTGACTTCTCAAGTGCATCTCGTGTGCGTATTTACTTGCTAAGATTGTGCAGCCGCTTCAGGTGATATGCTCTTATCTTTGCCCGACCTGACTTGGAGCCGTTTCAGGTATACGTAGTACCTGTAATCTACCAACCCATTTCCCCTCCGGCCCGTGGGGGTCAGAACAATTGCAGGAAGAGATTTTCCGTTGGTCATGAAATACTCATGAGGACGACATTTTTCCTTGTCCTCCTGAACCACGAGGATCACGGGTCAGTGTCCTTTGACTGCCGTCTCCATCTCGGGCTCGAAGCAAGCGAGCTTGTGATGTCACAAGCGCCTCTCACACACTCTCCTATCATTTGTCGACGTATGACGGTGATCAGGATCGCTCCTACATATCTCCATTAACACAAACTGCTCGCACTTCAATTTGAGGCCGGAATGATCAGTCATGTATATATATATATATATATGTTTTGCGATGTCACTTATTGGCGTCTGTCAGGAAAAATACTGGATCTATTATAGTTGTCACATTGCTAAAGTAAGGCATGTGAATACAATTTTGTTATGTTCGGCTCATCTGGCGTTTGGAACGACTCATAAACTCATAACCGGAAACATTTCCTCAGCTAATGATTAATTGAACTGAAGTCTCTTTTAGCCTCTTCGCAAGTTAATCGTTCCCTGGTTGCCGGTGAACTCAGAGTGTACACGGCGATATTGTTTGTTTTTTATCGCTGCCAATAGTGCCGACCCTGTCACAAGTCATCCTTGAATTTTTCCTTATTTATCACACGTGCACGACATGCGCGGGGCAATGTCAAAGTTATACATTCTTGTCAATTGATTCTGTAGACAAAGAAAAATTTAAGTGTCATGAACAACTAACCTATTTCCTTTTGTTTTCCAAAGCCGATGATATCGATGGAATGACGGAATAAGAGTGCTGAAGCTATTATGGAGCCGGCAGGCTGACAAAGTATAGGCAGTTTGACAGGAGTGGAAACAGGAGGAAACAGGGTGACAATGACGATCATTTCTCTCGCTCCCCGAGCTGAGCTCATTTGAGGGACGCCTTCAATGATCGGATTAGAGTGTGGCCCAAAGCTCCAATGGGCGAAACAAGGTGGCTTAACCATCCATTTGTTCTTCTGATCAAAATCAAAATCTCTGAACCTGTGCAATTGATTTGGTCCTAGCCATGTTGAGCTGTGCGGAAAAAACAGCTGGTTTGTTCTCCAATATGCTGTGATGATCTGATTTATTATGTATGGTTGAGCAAAGTTCCGCTACCTTGGAGGGACCTCGCCCCAGGAACATGAAAGGTACAGAAGTGATCTAAGTATGTGGTCCAGTGTCAATGAGATGTTTCGTGTTCCTGTGGAGATCGTGCCAACGTGGAAGTGTCTGGCGAATTTTGACATGAACATTGGATTGCAACGAGAAAGACTGTTGGATATGGAGACAGAACGAGACGTCGGGACGAGAGCGTGAGATGAGAAAGGAAATGCCATTCGTGGTCAGGCACTGTTGATGTGCCTGAGGTGTAAATGATACTTGGATGAATTCCCAGCTCCCCTGCCCTCCCAACTCCTGCGACACCACCACTGACGACGACCACATCTCCCTCGCAGTCGTCCCCATCCCCAAGCAAGTCCAGGCTTTGTGCCCCGTTTTCTCCGATACCCATGGCCTGGCGACCGACCTCGGCCACTGGCTTTTCTGGCATGTATCCATCAAGCGGCCGACCCAACACCGCGACTGGCAGAGGCGCATTCCATGAACACCATGATCCGCAGTATACCTACGGTGACTATGATTTGGAGGAAGAAGAGGAGGAGAGTGAGGACGAGGACGTGTTTGCATTCCTGCCGCCTTCAACGGCCGACCAGCAGCAGTATCAACAGCATCAACAGGAAGTGGAGCATAAATATATTGGGGACCATGCAGCAGAGAGTCCTTCTCAAGTGTTCTCAAAGTCGCCGGCTTCGCCTCGGTTGGCGTTTCCCGCTCCGACATTCAACCCCTACTCTCGCTTCCCCGCCGAATCCGCCGTTGGTTCATCCACTCCCCAATTTCAATATTTCCAGCCTCCCCCAGAAACTCCTCCGTCAACAGAATCAAACAATCACAACTTCCCCGCCGACCATTACCGTCTCCGCCCAATAAACAGCCCCGCTACCGTTATCTCAGCCCAACGCCCCGCGACCTCAGAGTCCCGCGAGGTCCGGGTGTCCCTACCGGGAGGCGATCACGCAGGTGCCATCGCCAGTGAGAAGGACGTGGACATGGAGGCAGCCACCTCGAGGCGCAGGCATCCGAAGAGGCATGAATCATACGTCTCGGATTCGCCGAGCCTAGGTCGCAGTTTGGTAGACGATGATGACGAGACGAGCAGGGATGGATCGATTAAGTGAGTCCCACCCAAGTTCCCTTCTTCTCTCTTGTGAATCTCTGTTGTATTTGCGGTGTGGACGCCTTGTTGCTCTTTTTTTGGCAGCTCGTTGCTTCTTTTTCATCCTCGCGACGACAGCTTTACGTCCGCCGAACCTCTACACTTCTGCGTGTTCAAGTGATCCACATACGCTTGCATGTCCTTTCATATGTAGTCGTTTTCTTTTTCTATCGCTTTCCTCGTCCGTTTTTTTATATCTTTCCATGCCGTCTCCATCAACCCGCCGTGCAGTAACTTACCCGCCCTCCTTATCCAGAATGGAATTCGATTTTGACGCCATAGACGATGAAGACAGCCCGTTCCCGGAAGTTCGCGCCTCCGTCTCAAATATCGATGACCCCGACATGCCAGCTTTGACAATGCGGATGTGGTTTGTTGGATTGATCCTCTGTATGATAAGCAGGTTTGTCGTTTCCCCCGTCTCAAAGGGTCTTTTCTTATTATGAGCATCCAAGTGGACTCAACGTTTTCTTCAATTTCCGTTCACCAGCACCAACAGTCGTTCCCTTAGCTCTTCTCCTAATTTCGTACCCTTTCGGCAAATTCCTTGCCTTCACTCTACCAATAACTACCTATCGGATTCCCATACCTCACCTCCCTTCCTCTATCTTGCCGATACCCAATGCAAACACTTCACAGGTCGCTCTATTCTTCATCAACCTCATCCGGCCCCTGACATACCCACGTTCTCTCGAGTTCTCACTCAATCCTGGTCCATGGAACATCAAAGAACACGTACTCGTATTTATCATGGCTAATGTTGCCGTTGGAAACCCCTACGCCCTCAACGCTGTCGTCGTCTCAGAACTATACTACGACTTGAAGTTTGGTTACTGGTTTGCTCTCGTCTTGGTCCTAGCGACCCAGCTTACGGGTTTTGGCTTGGCCGGTTTGACTCGTCGTTTCTTGGTGTGGCCGGCGAGCATGGTATGGCCGCAAAACTTGGTTGCTTGCACCCTGTTGAATACTCTGCATGCTGAGGACGAGGACGATGGCGTTGGCTTCGGCTTTGGCTTCCGGTCCAAGTCTGGAAAGGGCATGTCGCGTTATCGGTTCTTCATGATTGTGACAATCGGGAGCTTTTTCTTTTTTTTCTTGCCTGGTAAGCGAATCCTTTTTCCATACCCTACTCATTTTTGGAATTTTGACATCCATCGTCAAGGTTTCTTGTTCGAGGCACTCTCTGTGTTTTCGTTTATATGTTGGGCTGCACCAAACAATGTCCCTGTCAACCAGATCTTTGGTGTTTATTCCGGCTTGGGTATGAGCGTGTTGACCTTCGATTGGACCCAAATTAGCTGGATCGGCAGTCCGTTGATGGGTATGTCCTCTCCTGAACCGTCGGTTACCCCATGGCACTGATTCTCCCGCAGTTCCGTGGTGGGCTCAGGTCCACATCTTCCTTGGCTTCGTCCTATTCTTTTGGATTTTGACTCCCGCATTGTATTACTCGAATGTCGGTACCGTTTCCCAGATAAAGTTATTGATCGATCTAATTCCTTCCATTATTAGTCGTGGTCTCTGGCGTACTTCCCGATATCGGCAAACGAACCTTATGATCGCAATGGCCAGATTTACAATATCACGCGCGTCTTGACCAAGCAAGACCGCTTCGATCTCGATGCATACACCGCGTATTCCCCGTTGTATCTTCCCGCTACATATGCGATGACCTACTTGCTTGCATTCGCCCTGAGTACATGTGTTATTGTTCACACTCTCCTGTACCATGGTCGCAGTCTCCTGAACGGTATTAAAAAAATGAAGGTTGAGAGTGACGATATCCATGCGAAGCTCATGAGGAATTACCCAGAGGTTCCGGAATGGTGGTACCTTAGCGCATTTACGGTGTTCTTTGCATTGGCCGTGGTTGCTGTCGAGGCAAGTGCTTCATAGAATTAACTTTTGTGCAACGTGCTAATGTTTGTGTAGGTGTGGGGCACGAACGTACCTGTTTGGGCTTTGATACTCTCATTGCTTCTTCCAATTATATACATCCTTCCTTCAGGGTTTATCTATGCGATGACGGGCCAGGGTGTTCGTCTTTCTCATTAAAAGACCTGGAAAACTGTAGTTGATCTAGATATGCAGATCACGCTTAACATTCTTGCTCAAATCATTCCCGGAACATTGTTACCTGGTAATCCTATGGCTAATATGGTATAAACTCTGTCTCTTGGTGTACTATTTCATTTGACACCCATTGTTCGTAGTTGTTCAAGGCTTATTCAGTCCAAACTTTGGCGGAAGCTACCTCGTTCATACAGGACCTGAAATTAGGCCACTACATAAAGGTTCCGCCGCGCGCGACATTTTTGGGTAGGAATTATCCTCGTCATGTACTCATTAACCTTAACCTTGGGTCGCAGTACAACTGGTTGCAACGATACTGGCGGCCTTTGTCCAAGTTGGCGTCAAGACTTGGATTTTTGCCAATGTAAAGGACATCTGTGAGCCGATGCAGAAGAGTCAGCTCACATGTCCCCACAACCAAGTGTTCTTCACTGCTTCTGCTGTATGGTACGTCGACATTTGAAGAAACGTCTTGTCTTTTGCTTATGTGTCTGGACAGGGGTCTGATTGGGCCTAGTCGACAATTTGGACCGAAATCGATATATCATCCACACCTTTTCGCCATGGTCATCGGAGTCTTCCTGCCTATTCCTTTTTGGTTCTGGCAACGGCGGTATCCTGATACTTGGTTTAAATATATCAGTACCCCGGTCATCTTGAATGGAGTGTCCGCAATACCACCCGCGACTGGTATCAACTATTCGTCCTGGTTCGCAGTAGGATTTATTTTCCAATACCTCATTCGCAAGAAAAATTTTGCATGGTGGAGCAAATTTAATTATGTGTTGAGCGCTGCTTTAGACAGTGGTATGTCTGCACTCATGCGCTGAGGCGATCGTTCTGACACTTCTCGATATAACAAGGTACCGTTATCTCTCTGATATTCATCTTCTTCAGTCTGCAGGTATGCTTTCTCTCGGATTGACTTTTTCGTGAAGAAACATTGAACACTTTTTACAGTTCCCCAAGAACGGCACGATCACCGTGGATTGGTGGGGAAATTGGGTTCACCAACGAAGTATGTCTTTGCCTTCTTGTACTTGCAAGTCATTGACAGTCACGGACACAGCGGCTGATTGGCAGCGAACACCATACCTAAAAATTCCGGAAGGGGGAATCCCGTCTCAATGAATGTACATTACTCATGCCGCCTTTCTTTCGTGACTCCCTCCAACCAAAACTGTTCTGCGAAATTTGGAATAGAATCTCCTTTCCTGTCATTCTTTTTCGATTTCCGTCATTCCTTTCCTCATTTGCATCCTCCGCATCATCATATATGGGAAGATATATTGCTTCTCCAACGCTCTATCACCCTCCATCTCTCACCGATTTTGTCCACTCTTAGAATATTGCACGCCTCTAGTTCCATTTTATGTTCCCTTTCCGTGTCCTTCTTCATACAGGCTATTTGTCGTGGAATGGCTCGAAAGATATCTTAAGTACGTAGGTTAGAAGCTAGTCAGAAGAAATTTGAAATGTGAAGATTCATGTTGACTGAGAAGATATCAATGTTGGTGACGTAACCACGTGCGAGGATGTATAATTTGCCATCAATTTCTCAATTGCGGGGTCTCGACCACTTTGAATTTCCATAACTATTGTCCCTATAACGAACTCCCAAAGCGGAGCATCCGCCATGCTGTCCCGCTTCGCAAGAGCTTTTATCACGATAACGGTCCTTCTAGTGCGTCTTTGCGCTACTCGCGCGCGGGTCCATCTAACCGAGTGGGGTTACCAGTTTCTATTGACCATGATGGCTTTCATTCAGACCAACCCTATGTCATATGCCTCTCCATGGACAAGCCATGTATTCGGACAAGCCGGCGGGGAGAAGTCTTTGTCCCGACCATCAAATAATTTGCCAAACGCGCTAACCAATGTTCATGGCACTGTGATCATGCCGAAACTTGGCAATGAAACAGCCAAGTGTGTATCCATGTTCTAATCTGGTCAATCGTGTGCATTGACTTGACTTCAAATTAGAGCAGCCCTTGGTCGAGCAGCGTGGAAGTTGATGTAGGCTTATCAGGTTCTACTCATTTGGCGTCCTAATATCACACCTTTATAGGCATACCATGACGCTTCGATTCCCTGAAGTATGCGCTTGTACTCTGTGGTGATCAATGATATGACTCTGTTGCTTAGCACCCAACATCCGACGAGAGGAGTGCGCTCAGTTCGTATTTTCACCTCACCTCACGACTGTATCCCTGCGGTGAATGTGCCGAAGAGTTTCAGATGCTTTTGAAGAAGTTCCCACCACAGGTGATTCATTTGTATCAATTTATGTCGTTGCTTGTAGTCTCACTCATGTTAGACAGCTTCGCGTCGTTCAGCATCCCTCTGGTAAACCGATTCCGAGATATTCACATTGGGCATAGTGATTTAATCTTTGCAGGTTATGCACCGTACACAACGAAGTGAACAAACGATTGAATAAGCCAACCTTTGATTGTGCTCATCTGGATGATGAATACGATTGTGGATGTGGAGACAACCCACTGTCCTCTTCTCCTTCGGATCCTATGGATTTGGAAATAGACCCTAGTAAGGATGACTTTACAGGCGCCGATATGATCAAAGGCGGAAGATAGTGCTGGCAGACTTGTATGTCTAATTCTACAGCCAATGAACAACAATCTCACGTCGACATTATAACCTCTAGTGTTTGTGGATCCTAGCTTTGATTGCATACTCAAGTTTCACTCCCGCTGCTGTTCTCTTTGAGAAAGTCATTAATTTGTAATTCGGTGGTTGGCGTACTCATCTAAACAGTCTCTTTTCGGGGTGTTTTGATGATGAGGACAATGCAGCGGGAAGCCAAGAAATTCATTGTTTATACCTGCGCATTCGAGATGGTATTCTTGCCTGGACATGCTAGAAATTAGTTATCACTAGGTTGGAAAGTCGCAACAACAGACAAAGGTCGCCGAGTGACCTCAATCCACCGCTCTTGAAGAGCTTGCATTAGGATGGGGTACAATTCATTGTAGTATACGTCATGTTTAAGTATAGCGCGACTTGATACTCAGGTTGTGCAGCCGAATTCAGGCTCAAAGAAATTTGGAGATGTCTCGCGCCATATATTTCTTCATCCACTGAACAATCGATTGAGAGAATCCAACTACGTCACCTGCTGAGATGATGCGGGAGTCGAATTGGTACGACCAGTTACCATCGACAAGCTGTTAAAGCGAACAACCTCGTCAATGTTGGTTGCTGGTCTCATGAACTCAAAACATTGCTTAAGTACGGTATACAATCATCTTTTCAGACGAGGCGGTTTCTTGAAAAAGAAAGCTTTCACATCGGGGAAGCGCATCCCGAGCAAATTCCTCAGGCAGTAGACGCCTGCAGTAATGGGACTTGAATGGTTTGTCAACCCAAGCTTTCGACTACATTAATGGACTTGTGAAAACCTATAGTATGGATGCTTAGCAGAGTGGTTAGTACGAGAATTGACAATACTTTGCCGCTGTAAGCAGGCGTCATCGATGCTTCCTTAGGTGCAGCGCGGAGGATAAAGATGTACTGAACCTGATGATATTACTTCCCGTTCACTGCTTGCAAAGCAAAGCAAATTTTAGTGTTCAGAGATGTAAAGAGAGGGTGCTGATGACACATACATGGGCATGTTTGCATGAAATGCAATCCCTCTGCAAAGAATAATCAGTTGTAGAGGGGATTCACAAGAGACTGCCCACAAACATTGGCTAATGTATTCACTGTCTCTCATAATGCCAGATGCGCATTGTACAGTGATAGCATTAATATAAATGCAAATCCCGAGATTGACTATACAGCACGTAAAGAATTGGGACACAGCAGTCATTCTAAATCTTGGATAATTACACAGACAGAAAAAGCCCGCCAATCTAAATCTCCACATATCTATCTTCTATCTATCTATTCTATTCTATCTATAATATATGAGCTATGGCCCATGCCTTCAGCATGGGCCATAACTTTGCTTAGATCTGGCTCAACCTTGCTTTGCTTAGTTAGAGCCTTGTATTCACTATTCAATGCTTAGATCCAGCCTCAACCTTGCTTCACTCAGTTAAGGCCTTGTTTTTCAAACCTCAATGCTTAAAATCCAGCTTTAACTTTGCTTTGATTATTTAAAGCCTTGTTTTTTAAACTTCAATGCCTAAATTCAGCTTCAACCTTGCTTCACTTGGTTAAGGCCTTGTTAATCAAAATTTGATTCTCAGGTCCAGCTTGAACCTTGCTTCACTTGGTTAAAGTCTTGTTTTTCATGCTTTAACATTTAGATCCAGCCTCAACCTTTCTTCACTTGATTAAGGCCTTAGGCAGTCACATCAAGTAACTGTTGCAGGATATATCACATAGTATGTTACACAAATATCATATTAATGTCATGTGTCACACAGTTTATCACACATCAGGTCATACATCACAGTCACATCACACTTTTAACATAATATGTCACATCACATAGTATGTCACACATTCTGTCACATGTCACACATCATCGTCACGTCACGTAGTCACATGATGTGTCACACCTAGAATGAAATTCAAAGCCAGCCATCTTGGTCATTATTTCCTTAATAGGGAATTTCTTGGTCAGCCTGAGTTAGCAGCCTAATTTTCCCAGGAGTCATCACATCTATAATACAAGCTATAACCCATGCCAAATGCATGGATCATAGCTTTGTTTAGATTCAGCTCAACCTCACTTTGCTTGGTTAAAGCCTTGTTGTATTTACTATTTAATGCTTAAATCCAGCTTCAATCTTGCTTCACTCAGTTAAAGCCTTGTTTTGCATAACTTAATTTCACTTCATTTAAATATAGTTTTGTATATATATAAATGATTTATAATTACAATTCTAAGTAATATATAATAGTACAATTATTAATAACAATGTTAAATAAGCTAAAAATAATAGAAGTTAATTAAAAAATTCTTTTGTTAAAACTTATACATACATTTAAAAAGCATTTTATATTAGTATAATATAAGCAATAGTCAAGTTATATGCTAAAATCACAAATATTAGTTATAAGAAGTAATATTATTAAAAGTTACACTTACATTTGTAAATTATTGAGAATTTCTTAATAAATAATATTTGCAGTCCTTTTTGATGTATTCTCTAATAATACAATCACCTGAATTTGATCTTCTAAAGTGCATTGAGAAAGTGCAATATAAAGTTGACTATATGCAAAAACTGGTATTTATAAATCCAATCCAACATATTTAACTAATTGTCCTTATAACTTGTTAATAGTCATAGCAAAAGCTGTCAGGTTCCACTAAGCTGGGGGCTTTCCAAGAAAGCAATGCTCTTACAAGGTGGACTTGATCTACAAATACTCAGGTGTCTGGAGTTCTGGGGCTTGGGCTCTGGAGTTTAAGATGTGGACAGAAGGCGGTTTCAGGAGATGAAACTTGACCCAGGACTTTGGGTGTTTTGTAAAGGTTGGGGATTGGAGAGGGTTGAGTCAGAACTAGAGGTTCTAAGATGAAACCCGGTTAATAAATTATAAGTCATGAAGTGCATACTGAATTTAGAGCACACAATTATTTAGGTATGCCAGTTAAAGCATGCTAGTTAGTGCATACCAATCAAGTAAAAGGGCATGCAATAATTTAAGTAATATTTAAAAACTAGTGAATACAATGGAGAACTATGCTATAAGTACTACAAGATTAGGTCTTGGGGTTCCGAAATGTCTGGAATGGGTTCTGAGAGGCATTGAGTAGCAGGTAGAGACTGTATATTTGGATTGTGTGTGTGGAGCACACGATTAATTGGCACAGAGAAAGTTGTGATGTGTGATGGCTGAAAGTGAGTGGCATGATCCAATCATTAATGGCAGTTAATCCCAGAGTCCATAATGCAGGGTTCTTGGAGGGATTAGCTGATGATGGTTGTAATATATATAATAATAGCATTGGCAGCTATGGGGGCAGAGCATGTTGTGGAGTTGACAAAAGAGGGTCTCAGATGAGGTTCTAGAGTTGTCCCAGGGGATTTTAGAGGGGGTTGTGACATCACCTCCCCCTCAGCACCGAGATCTTCCAAGGTGCATATAGCTAGTGGTTTGGACCAGAGTCTAATTGTGAGATTTGGCACCTGACTTGGGACTGAGTGGTGGGGTTGCAAAGGTAATTAGTGGGTGTTCAGTGGTGTTAAGTCAATTTGAGGAGGGCTGGGTGCTGGGTTGGATGCCAGGTTGTACAGAGGACATTTAACTCAGGGAAGTCACACTTGCATTGGAGGTCATAGGGGATTCCATAGATCAAAGTGAGGTGGTGGATCATGGTGGAAGCTAGGTTCCAGAGGGGCTAGGGTGGACATGGGGAGCTGTGCTGGGATAGTTGCGAGTGTGAGCATGGAAGATTATTCATTATTGCTATGCATGAGCTTGTTAATGTAGCATAGCATGTCATCTATGCTAGTGGTGTCCTTCCAGGGTTTACTGGGGCTTGCTAGAGGTGGGAGTTAGACATTGTCTGTTCACAGGAGTGGTTTCAGGGGTCTCTGGGGCTATCCCTAGGTTTTGAAAGTGCTAAAGATGGAGTTAGCCCTACAGCAAGTCAATAAGTCTACCATGTGGGTGGTGAGCTAATTAAATAGTCCTCCTACTAGATTGAGGGAATGCAGTATAGCCAAGGCATTTTGTTGTTCTTTCCATTGTCATTACTCTGGAGTGGGGACCATGAGGGCTGCCAGAGCTAATTCCAGGGGTTCCTGTCAGATATGAATTGAGTGACCCAGATCTGTGGGGTTGTTAAGGAGTTGAGGAGAGGGGGATGCATGGACTTTGTCGAGCAATTGATGCAACTCTTTGTAGAGAATTGTGTTGCATCTATATGTTATCATAGTTTATTCCGGGAGTTCTCCTCATGTGAGGCAATCCCCAAATTTGACTAAGCAATGGACCCATTCCTTCAGAGTGCCTACAAAGTTGTTGTATCCAAAATCTATAAGTAGTGCCCTTGCCCACTTTGTGAAGTCCTCTGGCAAGATCCTGAGTGAGTGTAGTACTTTGTTCCATTGCTGTTCATACTTCTTGAAGTGTTGTTGTCTTATGGGCAAGGGAGGTATTTTAGTAGGTGGGGTGGCGATTGGGTAGTATTGAGGGGGGTAGTCATAGTTGGGAGGTCTCTGGAGTTGGGGGGCAGGGTGCTAGTAACCATAATAGGGGGTGGGTGCAAAGGAGCCCTTGCTGGGGAGTACCAGGCGAGGTCTGCTAGGAGCTGGTAGAGTCTCTAGCAGGCTCCCAGGGATGCTCTGGTATGAAGGAACCTCTATAGGTCATGTCATGGCTAGGTTGAGCAGAGGGGCCCAGCTAATTGAGGGCTCCAAATTATAGAGGGATGGATTAGGGGCCTAGTAGTGGTGAAGATATTGGGGTTTGTATAGGAGGGGTGGGTAGGCAGGGTGGGGGGTCTGTGTGGAGTAATGATCCAGGACTGGATGCCCATAAGAGTTAGTCTGGTAGCCCATGGAGTAGTAGGTGTAAGTATACGTAATCATCAAGAATGGTGTAAGGAGGGAGTCTTGATATTATATTAGGTTCTGCTAAGCCAGAGGCTTTCCAGGAAAGCAATGCCCTTATAAGGTAGACTTGATCTATAGATACTTGGGTGTCTGAAGCTTTAAGGCTTGGGCTCTGGGGTTCAAGATGTGGACAGGGAGCAGTCTTGGGAGGTGGAACTTGACCTGGAGCTTTAGGTGTTTTGTAGAGGTTAGAGATTGGAGAGGGTCAAGTCAGAACTGGAGGTTCTAAGATAAAACCTGGTTAACAAATTATAAGTTATGAAGTGCATACCAAACTTAGAGCATGCAATTATTTAGGTGTGCTAGTCAAAGCATGCCAGTCAGTGTATACCAATTAAGCAAGAGGGCATGCAACAATTTAAGTAATATCCAAAAACTAGCAAATATAATGGAGAACTATGCTATAAGTACTACAAGATCAGGTCTTGGGGTTCTGAAATGTCTGGGATGAGTTCTGAGAGGCATTGAGTAGCAGGCAGGAACTATATATTTGGATCATGTGTGTGGGGCACATGATTAATTGGTGTGGAGGGAGTTGTGATGTGTAATGGCTGAAAGCAGGTAGTGCAATCCAATCATTGATAGCAGTTGATCCTGGAGTCTGTAATGCAGGGTTTCTAGGGGGGTTGGCTAATGGCAGTTGTGATATATGTGATGACAGCATTGGCAGCTGTGGGAGTAGAGCATGTTGTGGAGTTGACAAAAGAGGGTCCTAGATGAGGTTCTGGAGTTGTCCTGGGGGATTCTGGAGGAGGTCATGACAAAGGCTAAACAAACTAGAAATTGTCTTCTTCTTAATAGAATAGGTAACTCTTCTTTAGAAGTATCAAGATTGATTCTTGGAATCATAACAATTAATTTTGCAAACTTGGCATCTCCACTGATAATGTGACATTGAAGGACTTTGATGCTGATATAAATGACAATCATTCTTGTTCCATTACAAAGCTCTCTAGTTGGATCTAAATTTCTAAGTAGTATTACAAAAATACCAACTTTTAAAGAGAGTCTAGTTAGGATTAAACTGCTAGCTCTCAAAGAGTTGAGATATTCCATAAGATATAATGTAAGGCCATTAACATTTGTGTTATTACATTGAATAAAGTTTGCATTTTGCAAGATCTTTTCTTCTCCTGAAAACTTTTATATAACTTCTAAATTGATATTTTTTATATTAAAGTTCTTGCTAGAAAGAATAGTATAGTTTAGAAAATACTGATCATTTTAATGGTGATTAATATTAGGATAAGTGGAAGCAATTAATCCTATGATGGGATTTATTATAGCAGATTAAAATATCTAGCAGCTGTATTATTTCTTCAGGACTTAGATTTTTTCTAGCACCAATATACAATAATCAAGCTATAGGAGCCATATTATTAAGAGTTTAATCTAATCTTATATTTTGAACCAAATAATAAACTTGGATATAATTTTAAAGTTTATCTCTCTTGAGTAAAGCAGCAATTATTTACTATTTAAGCCCTTATTGAATAACTGAAAGAGTTTGTTAAAAATCTCCTTTAAAAACTATAGTTACTTGACCAAAAGGGATGTTTTTATCCAGAATATCTCTAAAACCATGATCTACAGCATTAATGGCATTTTTGTGCTGCATTGGAACTTCATCTCAAATAACTACTTTAGTATAAAGTAGCAATTGAAATAAATGTGTTCTTTTTTTAATGTTGGCAATAGATATATTTAATGCAGGAATGAAGATTTTTAAATCTAGAATAAGCAGTTCTACCACCTTCTAGTAGTAAAGCAGTAATTTCAGATGATGCTATATATAATGCAATATCTCCATTGGCATAGACAGCAGAAGCCAAAGTATTGTAGACAAAGATTTTACCACATCTTCCTGCACTATAAATAAATATCATTCTCCTTAAATTGCTATTTACTGAGTCCATAATAGCATTAAAAGTTTTTAGTTGTTCAGCATTAAACTTGGCTTTATTTTTATTAACTCTTCTTTTTAACTCTTTAGTATTATAATTGATTTTTTCTTGTAATAGTTTATTTTTTATATTTGTTTGATTAGTATTAAAGTCAACTTTAAATAAAGAAGTCAATTACTTAGAATTACATTCCAAACTTATTGAAATTCTGGCATATTAGAAAAGTCTTTGAGGATTTTGCCAAAGTTCATTAAATTATTATTAATAAGGTGAAGACCATAGTTATAGATATCATTATTAATAAAGTTTTAATTTCTATACTGCTTAATATATTGCAATCTGTGCTGAAAATTATTATAAATGAAATGCTTAAATTCATTTCATAGAGCTTCAAAAATAATAAGAGTATAATAAAGTAGAATAATACAAAAGAGCTATCTAAGAGCTGATCCTAATTAAATTGGAGTAGCTTCATTAAGATATTGCTTCCATTTTGCATCATTCTTTAAAAAACCAAGAACTTTGCATGTATCTTTATAAGTTGATTATTGACTGTTTTTAAATTAGTTCATGATGTTGCATTAGTTACAACTGTCAAGAGCATCCTAAGATAAAACCTCTCTCTTTATTTTGGTGAAGCAAAATATATTTGTTCAATAGTTATTCCTTACTATTTTTTTTCCAAGTCTTTTTTAATGAATCATAAACATACTTAGTTGGAAAGTTTTAATAAATAGTTTTATTATTAAGGAATTTAGCATTGGCTTTAAATTAAGCTGTAAATGCAGTCTTATTTAAATTAGCTCTAGCAATTACTGTTTCCATAAATTCATTATCTCCAAAGTAAACTTTATATTGGCTTTTCAAGTAAATAGGTAACTTGTAAACTGCAAAAAATTCTGCATGCATGTTGAATTCAAAAATGTGCCAGCAAGATTCTGGTGGCTGAAATATATCTAGCATCCAAGTATTTTTTGATTACATCTCTTTGATTTCTAGAGATTTCCAAAGTTATTCTATTATAGCCTTTGTAAATGTACTTATAAATGTATTTAATAGCTTTAAAAAAGCAGCCATTGTTAGGTCTTGTCAGGTTCCACTGAGTCAGGGGCTTTCTGGGAAAGCAATGCTCTTACGAGGCGAACTTGATCTACAAATACCTAGGTGTCTGGAACTCCAGGGTTAAGGCTTCAGGATTCAAGATGCAGACAAGGGGGGTGGTCCCAGGGGAATGGAACTTGATCCAGAGTTTTGGGTGTTTTGTGGAGGCTGGGAGTTGGCAGGAGTCAAGTCGGAACCAGAGGTTCTAAGACAAGACCCAGTTAGCAAATTAAGAGTCATGAAGTGCATACCAAAGCATGTAATTATTTAGATATGCCAGTCAAAGCATGCTAGTCAGTGCATATCAGTCAAGCAAAAGGGCATGCAACAATTTAGGTAATATTAAAACTAACGAATACAGTGGTAAACTACACTATAAGTATTACAAGATCAGGTCTTGGAGTTCTAGAGTGTCTGGGATAGTTTCTAGGAGGCATTGAGTAACAGGCCAGGACTGTATACTTGGATCACACATGTGGGGTGCATGATCAATTGGTGCGGGGGGAGTTTGTGATGCATGATAGCTGGAAGCAGGTAGCATAATTTGGCAGTTGATGGTGGTCGATCCCGGGGTCTGTGATGCAGGGTTCCCAGGGGTTGGCTGATGGCAGTTGTGATGCGAGTTGATGGCAGCATCAGTAGTTGTGGGGGCAGAGCGTGTTGTGGAGTTAACAAAAGAGGGTCCCGGGTGGGGTTCCAGGGCTGTCCCAGGGGGCTCTGAAAGGGAGTTGTGACATCTCCCTCCCTCAGCACTAAGACCCTCCAAGGCGCATGTAACCGGTGGTTCAGTCCAGGGTTCAATCATGGGATCCGGCACCTAATCTGCCATGTATTCAAAAAAAAAATTTTACCATTAACTCAACCATGTCACATATACTGACGCATTCTCTAATGCCCCCGGCTACTAACGAAGTGGCTCCCCTGATTGCGTGGGAGGCCTGGGACATGTGATACCATGCACGTGTGGCTGTGCTTGCTCAATGTGAGTGTTGCCGCATCATTCATCTGTTACAACTGATCTTCCTTTTCCAGTACAATACAATAATCCTGCCCTGAAGGCAGGTCCCAGCCAGTCTCTGGAGCTTGCTCTTGATGTGGGCCCCGGTGTTCTCCCGGAGCCCCAACTGAGTCATCCTGTGCCCACCTTTGCACAGAAGACTGTCCCTCATCTACAACCCCCTCCCCATCCTAAGCTGTCTGCCCCTCGTTTCCGTCATTCTGAGATGGCAATAGGGGCCATTTCTGAGGTCCCAGAGAGCCGTTGCATTGCGTGGGCAGCCATAACCCAAGAGCAATTTAGGGAGGCCTTGGAAAGGCTCTAGGGTCTGCCTGCTCATGCCTGGTGTATGAGCAATGGACCAGTGAGTAGTCCCTTACTCCGGGTTTCTTTGCTAATTTCAGCACAATGCAAGCACTGCGCCCAGCGACAGGTTCCCTGTTTGTTCAAGGTCCCGGGCCCCTTGTCTCACTAGGACACAGCCGTGTGTGAGGCGTGCCACTTCAACCATGAGCAATGTTCTATGTCGGCACTGTAGAGGGCACACAGTGTCTCTTGGGAGCAGGGGTGGCCGCTGGGGGGGATTACTTGGAAGATGAGAGCTGAGGAGCAGGACTGGGTAGTGGAGCAGGTGAAGAAAGTGTCTGCAGAGGTGTCTGGTGAGGGTTCAGAAGACTGGAGAGTCAACTGGGTGGGGGGCCGGAGTTGCTCCATGGTCCTGATCATCTGTCGGATGACCTGGGCTGAGGCTGGCAGCCATGAGGGCCTTGGGGGGTGCCTAGATAAAGAGAAGAGGTGAGCATCACCCAGTCCCTCCCCGGGGCCTTCTAAGAAGGCATGTTTACTACCATCTCTGGCTCCATCAGCATGCCTTTCTCCAGCAACTTTTTTCTCCTTATCCGGGCAGCCACTAGGCATCAGGGTGAGGGTCCAGCAGGAGCATTTGGGACAGGGTGGCTTGGAGAGAGAGGAGTACAAGGAGAGAGAGTACAAAGCGGTCGTCTCAGAGTTAGAGGAGGTAAGGGTGACCCAGGGAGAAGTCAGTGTTCAGGCAGGGCTCTCAGAGCTGAGTTCATTGAATACAGGGCTGGTCAAGGCCCTATATGAGGACACAGTAATTGGGCATATGGCTTCCCTTAGTGAGTGTTTACTTCTTACAGTCGGGTCAATACTAATGTTTCCAGGTTAGGCCTGGGAGCATCGCTTGCTCCTAGATGGGGCTGCCTTAGCACTCTTGTTCCTGCAGGAGGGGTTGCCAATGGAAGTGGGGAGTCCTGAGGTAGAGCAAGGTCTGAACCTACTAAGGAGGCTGGTCATGGCTCACCGCTAAAGAAATGTCTTAACCCCAGGGTCATGGTTCAAGTGAATCCTGGATGAAGGCAAGCAGCTCCCATCTTGGAATCAGTTGGCTGAGAAGGTGTGGCAGGAGCACAGTCCGGGGGGGGTGGGGGAGGGTTTCCGGAGTTGGCTGAAGGGGGGGAAGGGTGAAAGTGATTTAGGGCCTCAGACCTAGGGGCCCCATTTTCTTGTTGTCATCTTATTAGATAGCATATATATCAATCTGTAAAATACTGTATATCTAAAATGTATATAATGGTCTCCCAGGGTTGAAAAATAATGTAAGTAAGATGGCAGAAAGACTAGAAAAGGCATCTTGCCCAGACTCTGGGGCACTACTATGGAAAAGAACTAAAAGGAAGGTAAGGTTTTAATAGAGAGGAAATAGAAGGTATATGTGGGAGTTGAATCTCAACTAAACCTAGAGGCGGGGGTTACACCTGCTACTGCCATCTATGAGTTCTGTGCTCCAGAGGGTCATTTCCCGGGTGACGTCACTGGAAGTCCCAGAGTTTGTCAAAGACACTGTCAAGGTTCTGGTGCAGTTTCCAAGTGTCATCCTCTGAGCTATATTTATGCCATTGTACAAGGAAGTGGGGTCGTCCACGAATGTTCCGGGAGTCGAGGATGTCTTCAACCTCGTAGTGATACTTATCCTCAACCTCAACCAGGGGAGGGGGCTCAGGATGTCACTCGGGAAAGGAGTCCAGGAGGTGTCTTTCCAGGAAGCAGATGTGAAACACTGGGTGTAGACCTTTAAGTTCCGGGAGGAGCTCAATCTTGTAGGCGTGGGATGAGATTTTCTTCAAGACCTTGAATAGGCCAAGGCGCTTGTGATTGAGCTTTGGGGAGGGCCGGTGAGTGCGGAGGTGGCATTGATTTAACTATACCTTTGTCCCAGGGGCCCAGTCGGGAGTATCTTTCCATTTTCAATCGGCATATTTCACATAGGCCCGATTTATAGTATTGATTTCCTCCTGGAGGAACACATGAAGGGACTGAAGATCCCAGGCAACCTTGTGAGCAGCATGCAATGGGATATTTTGGAGCAAGAATGTCAGTTGGGGGTGATATCCTTTGTTGGCAAAGAAGGGGGTCACCCTAGTAGCAGAATATAGTGTGTTGTTGTAAGTGAATTCGGCCAGGAGGAGCTCAGTACACCAGTTGTCCTGTAGGTAGTTGATATACAGCTAGAGATACTGCTCAAGAGACTGGTTGACTCTCTTGGTTTGGCCATTGGTTTTAGGGTGGTAGGCAGTGGAGAAACTGGCTTTTACTTCGAGGGCCTTATATAGGGAAGTCCAGAATTTGAACATGAAGAGTGGGCCCCAGTTGGAGACAATGTTGTCTGGGAGTCTGTGTTTGGCAAAGACATGCTCAAAGAATAGCCAGGCAAAATCCGGGGCGGTGTCTATGGTGTGGCAGGATATAAAGATGCCCTACTTGGTTAGCCTATACACAATGACAAGAATGATATCAAACTCTTCTGACTCCAGAAGTTCAATGATATGATCCAGGAATATAGAGGACCAAGGGTGTCATCCAATGGGCAGGGGTTTTAGGAGCCCATAGGGTTGGTGTTGGAGAATTTTAGCCCAGAAGCAGGATTCACATGATCAAATGTAGTAGATCACATCCTTCCTTAGTCCTGGTTAAAAGTAAGCCCAGGAGATAAGCTAGAGGGTCTTACATATCCCAGGGTGTCCCCGGAGCTTGTGATTGTGGTGTTAGTGGAGAACATTGTAGCAGAGTCAGGCATGATCCGGGACGTAGATGCGGCCATCCTGGAGGAGGAGTTTTTTGTCAGGGGACAAGGAGAAGGCAGGATCCTGGTTGGTTCTGTCAGAGGGGTTACAGGGGTCATAGTTGGTGAAATACTTGTTTCAGGGGGCACAGCATATCTGGCTCAGGATTCCTTTATCATTTAAAATCAGTACGGCATTCAAATGTTCGGGGGGAATTACTATGTAATGATTGAATGCATTGCATTCTACTTCAAACAATTTCTTGGGGTAGATGTCCAGTTGTTGGATGAGGGCATTGGGTTTAGCTCTGAATCATCCCGGATAGTACTGGATCATAAAGTTGTACTCTAAGAGGATTTTGGACCACCAGGCCTGCCATCAGCTGAGTTGCTTGATTGTGGTAAAGTATTGTAGGTTATTGTAATCTAAGTAGACCTGAATCCGGTGTGTGGAATAAGCACTTCTTAGGTTTGGCATGGAGGTTGTGCTCCCGGAGGCATTCCAGGACCTGCTGGACATGTTTCCAGTGATCCTCCTTTAAGTCGGAGTAGATGAGGATGTCGTCCAAGTAGATAATCATGAAGACGTCACTCATGTCATAAAAGATGTCATTCATGAAGTATTAGAACATGGCAGGGGAGTTAGTCATTCTGAAAGGCATTACAAGGTATTCAAATAGACCATACCATATGTGGAACGCAGTTTTCCACTCATGTCCCAGGGCAATATGGACATTGTTGTAGCCAGAGCAGAGGTTGATTTCTATGTAAACCTTGGCACTGCGGAGTCAATCGACTAAATCACCGATGAGCAAGAGCAGGTAGCAGTTTTTCTTGATGATCTTATTGAGTTCCCAATAGTTGACACAAAGTCAGAGCAAACCATCCTTCTTCTTGGCAAATAGAACCAAGGCTCTAGCGGCAGAGATAGAAGGTTGGATGAATCCCTTTCCGAGCATTTCATCAAGGTAGTCTTTGAGAGCCTGGAGTTTGACTTCCAACATGTTATAGACCTTGCCGAAAGGGGGAGTGGTTCCTTCCTCAAGGTCAATCATATGGTCATAGGGGCGATGAGGAGGAATTTCTTTAGCATTGCCTTCAGAGAATATGTTAGTGAACTCATGATACTCCTGGGGAACTACTTCTCAGAGGATCTATTCCTTGGTTTTCTTTTCCAGGGGGATAGCATCTCCTCGTAGGTATTCTTCTGGGGAAGAAGGCAAGGTATACAGCTGAAACATGGGGGCCTCATCCCTCATAAGACAGGTGAAGGAGGTGGCTCCAATGATCCTAATGTTGAATGTATTCAGATTGACTGGAGTTGCAAATGCATCGGCTGAAGTGGGTTTGGCATGTGTCTGAGACTGGTCCAGGTAGTTCGGCCCTTTGTGTTTGTTCCAAGGAATGTTTGGGAATTGAGCAGGGGCCTTGCAAGTTTGGATGAGTGTTGGCAAAATTTAGCTGGGGGGCGCAGCAGCTGCTTCGGGGGTGTGGGGAACCAGGTCGCTTCCCAAGGCCTGGAGGTGCACGGCAGTCAGGGGGCAGTCTTTAGGTCCTGGAAAGGTCATTGTGAGCATTCTCCAATTGATGTTGGGGTTTGTACTACATAGCCAGGGTAGTTCCAGCACCATTGGGGTTGATACGTGGAGTCACATGACCAGGAAGTTGGAGATGAACTCATAGCCATTGTCCAGGGTCACGTGTCCCAAGTGAGACCTTAGGATGGGGCTGGAGGAGGAGAGGGTGCCATCAAAGCATTGCAAGCCAAGGGGTTGGTTGAGGGAGTTGTGGGGAAGGTCGAGGGCATCACTAATGAACACTCTGGTAGTTTCGCTGTCGATGAGGGCCAATATCGGTCCTGGGGTGCCGTCTAGCCTGGCATTGATAATGAAGGATTGGGATAAGTGAGACTGGAGCCTGGGGAGTGGTGGGGATTTGTCCAGGGAGTCCCTCAGAGTCGGTTCCAGAGAGTGCGGGATATTGAAGAGGAGTTGCCAGTCATCAGGCATCAGCTCCCAAGTCAGGCAGAGGGTGGGTTGTCACCAGTTGATGCAGGGGTTAGTGTCCTGGAGCCACGGAAGCCCTAAGACCAGGGGCATGGAGGAGTGTAGTTTGGTAATTAACATCCAGAGAGTATGAGTCTGTCCATTGGCAAAAGTAATGGGCATATGCACAAAGTAAGTGATGTTCCCCACCATAGAGGCATCTCCGTCAAAGAGGCAGAGCTGCACCAGGACTGGGAGTTGTTGAGCGGGTTTTGGGGTGTGAGTAGACTATGTTTTGTCAATGAAATTGTCTGTAGTGCCACTATTGACAAGGGTGTTGAGGGGAGTTCCAGAGGAGGTGAGGTGAGTTTTGAGGAAAAGGGAGTGTGAAAAGTAAGAGGATAAATAAGCCATAAGGGTGTCCTGTGCAAGTGTCATAGAATGGAGATGTGAGATCAGGGTGGAGAAGACATTGAGGTCAATTCCATGATTTAGAGCATCTTTTAGGTCTAAATTGCTGCATCGTTTTCTGAATATTCATAGGTGGCATCCTCCCCTTCGAAGGTTTAGGTGGCGCCATGTCCCATAACCTGTTGTTGGGGACACTTGGAGATGAAGTGATCTTTCTCACCACAGAGTATGCAAACTCCCTCCCTTTTCTATTGTTTCTGTATATCCTTTGGAACCTCAATCCAGGGTCATCCCTTTTTCAGGAGCTAGTTGGCCCAGAGAGCCTCTTCGTCCCATTTGTTAGGAAATCGGGGCCTTCAAAATCTTCTGGGAATTTCTTAGGGCTTGGTGGGTCATTTGGGTTGTTGGTAGCCATGGTGGCATTGAGTCGGGCCTGGAGGCAAACACTGCTGCTGGGGTTAGCATTGGGTGAACTGTGATTCACCAGGTGTTTGCTGCCAGCAAATACAGGGGGGTCATTGCTTTGAGTTTGGGGATTAGGATTTTCACTGGAGGGCCACGGGGTTCCTCCTCTGAAGTTCTAGGGGGCTCAGAAGTTCGAGTACTTGCTGCGATCTTCTCAATATTATTGGTCGATTTGCATGACAAGTGCCTTGTATCTGTCATAGGAGGATTGTTTCAGAGTGAGTTGGAGGACGTCCTTGATATGCTGTGGCAATGTGTAGTAGAAGGCATATCAGAGAGTGCTGTAATTCCAATATGTCTCATAAGCTTCTTTTTTAAAATATATGATGAAGGTGGTGAAGCATTCTTCAAAGCACATCTGGAGGTTAAAGAGGTTATCCTCGGCCTTGGCCATGGTGTCATAGATTTTAAATTTCCTGGAGAACTCGTCAACAAATGTTTGCCAGTGAGAGAGTACCAGATTATTAGGGTCAAACTGGATGAGTGCAGTGTAGTAATTGAAGGCAATCCCCTGGAGGTATGAGGCAGTGAAGGCTACCCAGGAGTTGTCAACCTGGAAAGTGAGTGGCTTTGCCTGAAACATATTAAGATATTGAGTGAGGAATGTATGCCATTTCTGGGAGTCCTGGCCTATGAATGTATTGGGTTTCTGAATGTCCAGACATCCTTTGCAAGCAAGAGCATTGCGAATGTCATTAGGTCCAGTGCCATTGCAGGGAGGGGGGCTGGCATTGTAATAGTAGTAGTAGTAGTTACCCCCTCCTCCTTGTGGAGGGAAGGCACTGAAGGCGGGACCCCACCCACTAGGAGGGCCTCCTTTGGATGGCTCACCTGAAAGTCCATGCCTGAGAGGTTTGTTGTCCTAAGGAAGTTCATTCTAACTAGGAGGAGGCCCGGGCCTCCATATAGGTGGTGGCGGAGGGGGCTAGTATGAGTTCGGCAATGTTGGGTCAGGTTGAGGGGGGCCAGGTGCCGGGTTGGGTGCTGGGTTGTGCAGAGGACACTCAATCCGGGAGAGTCGCATATGCACCAGAAGTTGTAGGGGGTTCCATAGGTCAAAATGAGGTGGCAGGTTGTGGTGGAAGTTGGATTCCAGAAGGGCTAGGGCAGATATGGGGAGCTGTGCCAGGACAGTTGTGGGTATGGGCATGGGGGGTTCTTTGTTATTGCTACGTGTGGGCTTGTCAATGTAGCACAGCATGTCATCTATGCTAGTGGTGTCTGCCCAGGGTCTACTGGGGCTTGCCAGGGGCGGGAGTTGGGTGTTGTCCATTTGTGGGAGCAGCTCCAGGGGTTTCTGGGGCTGTCCCCAGGTCTTGAAAGTGTTAAGGATGGAGTTAGCCCTATGGCGAGTTGACAAACTTACTGTGCAGGCAGTGGGTTGATCAAATAGTCCTCCCACCAGGTTGAGGAACTGCAGTATAGCTGAGGCATTTTGTCATTTTTCCTGTTGTCGTTGCCCTAGAGTAGGGGCAGTGGGGGCTGTCAGGGCTGGTTCCAGGGATTCCCATCAGATGTGAATTGAGCAACCTAGATTTGCAGAGTCGTTGAGGGGTCGGGAAGAGGGGGACACATGGACTTTATCGAGTAGTTGATGCAACTCTTCGTGGAGGATTGTATTGCCTCAATACATTACCATAGTCTGCTCCAGGAGTTCTCTTCATGTGAGGCAATCCCCAAATTTGACTAAGCAATGAGCCCATTCCTCCGGAGTGCCTACGAAGTTGTCATGTCCAAAATCTGTAAGTAGCGCCCTTGCCTGCCTCGCAAAATCCTCTGATAAGATTCGGAGTGAGTATAGTACTTTGTCCCATTGCCGTTTGTACTCCTTGAGGCATTGTCATCCTATAGGCAAGGGAGGGATTCTAGTGGGTGGGGTGGCGGTTGGGTAATGTCAAGGGGGGTAATTGTGATTGGGAGATTCCTGAGGTTGAAGAGCAAGGCGCTGGTAGCCATAATAGGGGGTGAGCGCAAAGGGGCCCTCACTGGGGGTTACTGGGTGAGGTCTGCTGGAAACTGGTGGGGTCTCTGACAGGCCTCCAGGGAAGCTCTAATATAAAGGGACCTCCACGAGTCATGCCATGACTAAGTTGGGCAGGGGGGCCCAGCTGATTGAGGACCCCAGATTATAGAAGGATGGGTCAGAGGCCCAGTGGCGGTGGAGGTATTGTGGTTCATATAGGAGGGGTGGGTAGGCAGGGTGGGGGGTCTGCACGGGGTAATGATCTGGGACTGAACGCCCATAAGAGTCGGTTTGGTAGCCCATGGAGTAGTAAGTGTGAGTATACATAGCCACTAAAAATGGTGTAAGGAGGAGTCTTGATATTATGTCAGATTCCGCTGAGTCAGGGGCTTTCTGAGAAAGCAACGCCCTTACAAGGCAGACTTGATCTATGAGTATTTGGGTGTCTGGAGCTCCAGAGCTAAGGCTTTGGGGTTCAAGATGTGAACAGGGGGTGGGGCTTTGGGTGTTTTGGAGAGGTCAGGAGTTAGTGGGGGTTGAGTCAGAACTGGAAGTTCTAAGACGAGACCCGGTTAGCAAATTATGAGTTGCAAAGTGCATACCAAACTTAAAGCATGTAATTATTCCAGTGTGCCAGTCAAAGTGTGCCAGTCAAAGCATGCCAATTAGTGCATACCAGTCAAGCAAAGGGCACACAATAATTTAAGTAATATCAAGACTAACAAATACAGTGGTAAACTATACTATAAGTACTATGGGATTAGGTCTCAGGGTTTTGGGGTGTCTGGAATGGTTTCCAGGAGGCATTGAGTAATGGGCCAGGACTGTATACTTAAATCGCGCATGTGGGGTGTGCAATCAATTGGCATGGGAGATTTGTGATGTGTGATGGCCGGAAGTGGGTAGCGTGATCTGGCGGTTGATGGTGGTCAATCCTGGAGTCCATGATGTAGGGTTTCTGGGGGTTGGCTAATAGCAGTTGTGATGCGAGTTGATGGCGGCATTAGTAGTTGTGGGGGTGGGGCGTATTGTGGAGTTAATGAAAGAGGGTCCTGGGTGGGGTTCTGGGGCTGTCCCAGGGGACTCCGGAGGGGGGTTGTAACACTTAGATAATATTAGCTTCTACATCTTTTTGTTTGCTATACTATTTTGGTACTATTTTGTTGCCACAAGAAATGTGTAATATTGGCACTGAAAAAATATATCTTCTCTTGATCTTTAATGAAATGTATATAATTTTTGTAAAGAAGAATTACCAATCTTTCATATATTGCAGACTTATGATATGATTTAAAATTTTGGATTTTCTCTGCTTACAGAATATCATTGCAATAAAATGCAATCAAGCCATCTTGAATAAATTGAGTCATCTAGTTTGACAAGCTGGTGCTATATTCAAAAGTTAAAAAAAGTTATATCATTAATAATGTAATATATGCATAAGTTGTTTATATATGGCTAATTATGTAAAAGTGACCTCTGAAGGCTATGACTTAGTCACATAGCTAGCAAAGAAAAATTCAAAAATGTATCAATAAAGATAAAATAGATACAAATGATGAGGTGCTAATCTAGCAGAAAAAAATTCAAAAAGAATAAGTCTAAGAATTTATTCTGCCCATCAATAGAAAATATTCCAATGTTGAGTCATATGACTGTCACACCATGATGTCACTATGTGACATTGTCACAGTTACAAGTCACATGGCCACTAAGTTATAGAGGCTATGTAAATTGAATCACTTTTAATAAGAGCTTTAATAAAGTCTTTATTAAAAGTAATTCATTTTTTATAGTTTAACATTGACTTCTAATCAATGAAAAAGTTTGTTTCTATAGTTTAGCTAGTGAGAAATTCAATAAAAGCACTTAATAGTGAGTGAATTAAAGTGAAAAAGTCTAAAAATTAAAAGAAAACATGGGCTAAAGAACTTCCAAATGAGTGGTTTCCTGACAAATTATAATCAATTTCTTTATAGTTAACTTTTACCAACATGAAATGCACTGTATAAATGAAAAGAAAGAATCAGAATAATATTATGGTTATATAATTGCTTTAATTATTATTGCTAATGCATGCATATAAATTTTTAGCTCATGAACTAGCAGTGTGCTTGAATGCTTAAGTTAATAAAGTGCAATTAATGGCAAAGTAATCATTCTTTGCATTTAGACTATGCCAAGCATCTTTTGAAACTCACTCCAAACCATTTTTACAATAGACTATTACAATTTTGAAGATGAATCTAATTGCATTATTAAGAACTAGTATTTTGTTTTTTTTTTGTTAATATAGGCAATGTATAAGGAAGGCTGTTTAACTTGAAAGCAATTACTACCATTGAAAAAACATATAGATTTAAAGCTTAAATTGCAATTTTGCAGAATAACACTAACAAATTAGTAGATAGCTTGCCTAATTTGCAAAAAGGAAGATTTAATATAATAATGCTAAATATAATTAGCCTTGACTATGTCTAGATATATGATGTTATTAGAATTGTAATGCTTATTAAATTGCAATTTATATGCTGCTATAGAGTCAAATTGAAATAAGACTTCAAAAAGGAATGAATGATAGTTTTTTACTAGATTATTTATTTTACTTATAATAATAAGGCTTTCTTCTATTTTTGTTAAAGAAATTAGTAGCAGTGTGAAATTAAAAGGCATTAGTATGCTTGTTTTAGTAAAAAGAGCTGAAATTTTAAATTTTAATATGACTTACTCTTTAATTATTTATTGAAGGCAATCTAGCATTAAATTTAATATTTCTTCTAATGGCTTATCATCTTCCACCTGAATCTGCTACTCTGTAATCCATTTAAATAGATGGTTTAGTATATTTGCTTGATAGTAAGCCCATGCATCACAATATTTATTTTGTAATATTTTATAATAAGAGATTTTCTCTATATATAAGTAAAAGTGATACTATTTTAAATATAGAATTCTGTAAAGGAGCATTCTATCTTTCAAGTAAATAAATTTTAGGTATAACCATAGAAAATAGATCATTAATAATAGCAAATTATTTAATAGACCTTTTTGAAGAGCTAAAAGCAGTTTAATTATTATTTTCAAATCTTATATTTTTATATTTTAAGTTAAGTGGTAAAATAACTACTATATTAAATTTATTGCTTTTATTTACATAATGATTATTAAGATCAGTTATTTGCAACTGTTAAAGTCTACTTTGAAGTCTAATTTATTGCTTCTAATATTCAGAAATACTGAGTGGATTCCTATTAGAAATAGTTGAAGAT
>QLON01002391.1:0-15287 GCA_003313675.1 Termitomyces heimii | reverse complement strand
CTTCTTCAAATTGATCCCTGCTGCTGGTTTCTTTTCACAAAATAAATCATAATGCGATGCGCCGCACATCTATTGTTTGGGATCCATTTGAATGGTGCGTATTACGTGCACCCATTAATGTGTTTGTCTTTGAGTGTGGGGCAAAAGATTTATAAATAAGACGTGATCATGAAGTTTCTTGTTAGGAAGTCACATTACGCCTTTAGTTTGCAAGGAAGCAGGCGTACAGAGTTGTAGAGCTTGTCAGTGAACGTCCAGATGTATGAGATCATGATAAGATCAGCCATACGACGTCCCAGACTCAACAAATTACCGGCATCCACTCATGCAATGCCTCTGTAGCCCAATCTCCCGAAAGCCAACTCTTTGCTGCTAGGTCAAGTCGCATGTCATCCAAGCCGTGATCCCTGGACAATTAGTCATGCCAATTTCACTGTCCTTGTATGCTTTATCCGAGGTAAGTCTATTGCACTTTACGGCCTGCAACTAAAAACAATTACTTTTCTCTTATCTCGGCTTCATCTGCTCTTGATTCTCCATGCGCTCTCTGCACGCACTGTTGGGATCCATGTCAGTACAAGACTGTTAGTTATATAACCTCATCTCTCTGACCTCGCACCACGGAGCTCCAATAGATCGTTAATCACTTTGCGCCAATGTCCCCACATGTGATTCACGCTACCTTCCTCGGAGTCACATATCAAAGTGTAATGCTGCCAATACATTCAGATCGAGTCATTTTTCATTCATTAAGACGGAGTTACCCCTGTGTATACAATGTTTCCTCTTCCCTTGCGGCGGCCAATTAGCCTGTCTACTACATGCTGCTTCCTCACTTGTGACCGGTTTTTACCTTGCACGAATACGCTTAGACTACGCCGATTACTATTGCGCATCTGTTGCGCATTTGTTGCCTTGATATCTTTGCGCCCACATTTCCACATCGGCACATTCCCCGGCACCTTATTCAGTATGACTTCGACGTACGGCACGTTTGATCCGGTTTCGCTTTGGATGAAAGGTTGTACAAGATGCCGGCATTTCCGCATGTTTTACTTTACGTCGCACAACAAGAAACTTGCTGCGCTAGAAGGGCGTGTCAGAAAGAAGAGATGTCTTGCGTATCCGATCTGCCGAGCGATAGATTGTAAGTCGCTGATGTCAATGGTAGCTGAGAATATTCACTGAGTCTCAATGGTGTGGTATAGCAATCAGAGAAGCTTTTAACGACGAAGTGGGCGGCTTAGGGAGACGATGATTATAGCTAAGTCTTCTGCTTTGCTTCCGCAGTATCTATCAATGTTCTTCTATTCCTGACTGTGGGCAGACTTGACAAGGAAAATGACTAGCAGCTCTGGCAGTACTATTGCGTATAACATCACGCAATAGTGTAATACTATCATATGTTTTACTCTTATCTTAGTTTTTTCAAATTCTTTTATATTGATTACTTATCGTCATTCAAAATGCTCTCCACAGAGCTCCAAATGTCTTACCATTTTGTGTAGTTAAAAGACCCCGGATTCCTGGAGTCGAAACCATCTTCGTTTCTTGACTCCAGGTGACGGTTATATTATATTTGATTCATTACTTACACTAATATACAAAACCATCTTCATTTCTTGACTCCAGATTATATTGTACTATACAATCAAATATACGTTTTTGTGATATGCTGTGACAGGTTATGGGCCCCACTGCCACGAATGACAATACTTCTGAGACTTTACAGTTTCTGAAGTTCAATGGTATGAATTACCATATGTGGGTGGACAATATGAAGTCTGCTCTACTGGCAAAGGGATTATGGGGAGTAGTCTCTGGATGCAAAACTCACCCACCTAAACCACCTGCCGAATATTCTGCATTGATGGCTTCACCCTGTCCCAAAAGTGACAAGCAACCTGATACTCCTTATAAGGAGGGGGATGACTTAATGAAGGCCATGCAGACCAAGGAATTTTCAACCTGGGAGCATGCACAGGAAAAATACCAGCACTGGGTTATTAGAGATGATTCAGCCATTGGTTTAATCTGAGCTGCTATGGAATACACTCAACATGAGGCCTTCACCAATTATATGAGTTCCAAAAATGTTTGAGACCAACTATGAAAGAACTATGTTGACCAGCACAGTGGCATGAATGTCCACTATTACTATCAGCAGATGTATGCAAAGCAATGGGACAGAAACTCACCCTTGACTGATCATCTTGGATTCTATATGATTATTCATCACCACTTCATTGATGCTGGTCACAAGGTCAATGACTTTACTATCCTGAATGCTATGCTTCTTTTGTTGCTCAAGACTCTGACATGGGAGGTATTCAAGCAAAATTTGTTACTTCAGGGTGCCTTATTAACTCTGGAAATGGTCACAACCAAGTTACTATCTGTTTATGACAGACTTACACTTGAAGATTCTGCCACAAATAAGACATTGGCTTTTGTTTTGAAAAGGGAACATATTTCAAGTGGGAGTAAACATGATGCCAACCACCTAAAGAAGAATACCCAAGCTAAACATGAACCTAAACCTGATGACATTTGCCACAACTGTGGTAAAAAGGGGCATTGGCATCCAAAGTGTTCTAAACTGAATAAATCCAAGTCAGTCGGGAATGCAAACCTATCTCTTTTAGTAGATAAGGAACCCTCATGCAAAGTTGGAAAGATCTTGATGGCTACTAAATACAGCATGCCTTCTAGTCTCCTCCTTGACAGTGCTGCATTATGTCATATGATCATGGACAAGTCTTACCTTGTAATCTATCAAAAGGTCAATTATCAGCATATTTCTGTTGGCAAAATAAACACTTTAACTGTGGCTAGAAAAGGAACTATTTCCTTTCAAACATGCTTGCCCAATGGTGTCACAGATGTTTAATTACATGACATCTTACATATTCCTACATTGGATGCCAATCCTATCAGCCTTGGCTCATTGCAAAGGGCTGGAGCCACAATCAAAGGCCTGACTTATGGCATTGGTTTGGCATGGGGTGAAAGGGACTTCCTCCATGCAAATTTGATCAGAATGCATGATACACTTTACTGAATTGTCACTATGACCATTGGTATTGATGAAAATAAAATTACTTACATTGCCAGTAAGCCTACTATGTGTTTATGGCATCACTAGCTAGGACACATCAGCCCTTATTCAATTAAGAACATGGTCAATCAGAACCTTGTTACTAGAGTTAACATCAAGTTTCCTTGTGAGTTTGACTGCCTCTGCAATAGTTGTGTAGAAGGCAAATCAACTTGTCCTTCTCTCCCTGATGCTAGTCACACTTAATATGACAAAAATGAATTATTTATTGTCGATTTAACAGGTCCTATGAATGTGCCTACCTGGGATGGCAAACATTATGCTTTAGCTGTAGTGGAAGCAAGTTGACATTACCCTACTAGCTTTCTTTTACAGAATAAAGAGGAAGCTTACTCAGCTCTTTGCAACAATGTTGCTTATTATGAACAAGAGGGAGGAAAACTTGTGAAAATCATTAGAATAGATAATGGAAGTGAGTTTGTTAATGCACTAATGTGAGAGTTTTGCAAACAGAATGGCATAATTCACTAAATAATGAATCCTTATTGACTCAAACAAAATGGCATTGCTGAGTGCACAATAGCCATTTTAATGGAGATGATCAGGAGTATGCTTCACACTGCTAAAATGGACTTATGCTATTGGGGTGAGGCATTCCTGTATGCTGTATACTTACATTCTGTTACTCCTACCTCTGCTCTTGGAGGGAAAGTACCTTATACAGAATGGTATAGTCACAAACCAGACCTATCCCATGTAAGAATCTTCAGTTCTTTGGAATAGGCCCATGTGCCTAAAGAGGTACAACATGGCAAACTAGAATCATGAGCAGTGCATGTGCAGATATTAGAGTGGTGGATGGATGAGACTAAGGGCTATAGATTGGAAGATCTTGAGAATGGGAAACTCATAACTTCTAGAGATGTTGAGTTTTATGAGGATGATACTTCAAGTGAGTTGGCCCATTTGGACTCTGAACTCACAAGTTTGACCTCAGATAAAATAAATCATTTCATCAACATGGCTGTTTACCCAGAATCCAGCAAGCCTCATAAAATTTCCATTCTAAGACCATCTTCTGAATCTGAAGTGGAAACTCAGCTTTCAAATGAAAACACTTTAGACAACAGTTCTGAAGATGATGCTTTCATGAAAGACTTATAATATCTATCCATTTCCCCCATTCCTCGCCATGACTCTACTTCACCTATACCTTCTGCACCTCAAAAGACCACTAAATAGTCAGACTTGCCCAAGCATGAACCTTTGATATGCATAAAACATATACTTATCAGGTATCAGGCAAACCAAGATGATAATGAAAATACAGATCACATGGCTTTTGTTGCTATTTCAGGTCCTCGTGTTGAAGAAGCTTTGAATTTGCCTCAAGCTGTCAAATGGCAAAGGGCTATTGAGAGTGAATACAAACAATTACTTTACAAAAGGGTATTTGAGGAGATCGACAATTTACCTCCAGGCAAAAAGGCAGTGAGAAGTAAAATCATTTTGAAGGAAAAGTTTGATGACAAAGGCAATCATGCTAAGTTTAAAGCCCATATTGTTGCTCAAGGTTTCTTCCAAATCCCTGGCATCAACTATAATGATATTTTTTCTTCAGTTGCAAAATTCATGACACTGCAAGTGTTCTTGTCTTTAGCTGCAGCCCTTGATTTTGAGGTACACCAAATTGATGTGATCAGTGTGTACCTCGAAGGCTTTCTTGATGAAGAAATATATATGAAAGCACCTAATGAGATTGGAAAAACAAAATACTGGAGGCTACTCAAAGCAATTTATAGTCTTAAGCAGGCAGGTCATAAATGGAAGGAGAGATTACATAACATACTAATGTGCTTGGGTTTTAAACCCTCCCATGCTGACAATTGTCTTTACATTCTTTGATCAAAGAGTAAAGTAATTCTCATTGTTCTGGTTTATGTGGATGATATGATGATTGCTAGTCAAGATATATGCTGAATCATTTCATTCAAACATGATTTGGATAAAGAATTTGACATAACTGATCTAGGAGAAATCCATTATCTTCTAGGTCTACATATCAAAAGAGATTGATCAAACTGAGCTATATATCTCAACTAGTTAATGTATATTAACACAATCCTCAATCATTTTGGCATGAGCTCATGTTATTCCATTGCCACTCCTCTGCCCACAAACCATAATCTCTCCCTGCTTCAATGTCCTCATTCTGAGGAAGATTAAGAAAGTTATAAGATTTACTCAAATAGCTTAAATTACCTTTTTCTAGTGGGCTCGCTGCTTTATACTACACAGACCTGTCCTGATATTCAATTTTCAGTTAGTTTATTGGCTCAATTCTTGAATAACTCTAACATACCTCATCTTGCAGGCTGCAAATAAGTATTATGCTACCTGAAGGGCACCAAAGATTATAGTTTAAAGTTGGGAGGGTTGGAAACCAACAAGATAACTCTAGTTGGATGAAGTGATGCCAGCTAGGCACAAGACCAATATGACAGGTGATCCACCAGTGGATGGTGTTATGATGTCAATGATAATCTCATCTTGTGGTTATCCAAGAAGCAGTTAATAACCACTACCTCTATAGTTGAAGCAGAATATATTGCATTGGCTAATGCTACTTGCAAGGCCATCTGGCTATGGAATCTGCTGCAAGATTTAGACTTTGAGCAAGTTGAAGCTACAATTATTCATACTGACAACACTGGGAGTATAGCTCTATTAAAAAATCCTGTTGGACACTCATAAGCTAAACACATCAACATTTGCTTTCATTTTATTCACAAACACATTGCTTGAGGGAACATAAAGCTTCAATATATCTCAACTCATGACATGATAATGGATATCCTCACAAAAGCTTTGCTGAGGGAAACATTTGAAAAACATCGCAAGAAACTTGGTGTATTATTGCCACTGCTGCCATCAAGTGGGAGTGATGAGGAAAATAACTAGCAGCTCTGGCAGTACTATTGCATATAACATCATGCAATAGTGTAATACTATTGTATGTTTTACTTTTATCTTAGTTTTTTCAAATTCTTTTATATTGATTACTTATTGTCATTCAAAATGCTCTCTACAGAGCTCCAAATGTCTTATCATTTTGTGTAGTTAAAAGACCCCAGATTCCTGGAGTCAAAACCATCTTTGTTTCTTGACTCCAGGTGATGGTTATATTATATTTGATTCATTACTTACACTAACATACAAAACCATCTTTGTTTCTTGACTCCAGATTATATTGTACTATATAATCAAATATATGTTCTTGCGATATGCTGTGACAAGACTTCGGTGCAAGAATGGTCATGGTAAACATATGCTAAAGATCTTGTGCTGTATCTCAGCAAAGAGGGTTACAAAGCACCTTCAGACATTGAAATATTTATGACTTCTCGATTCTAATAGGAATGAAGATGGAACCAGAAGATGAACAAGGAGGTAAAGAACAAGAGTGATTTGGAGTATTGTGGATTAGAGGAGAAGGAGAAAAACAAAAAAGCTTTAGGCAGAGGTTGATGAGAGTTGCTGGAAATCAGAGTTGGAGAATCAGGTACAAATAAATGATTGAGAAAGTTGGGGAAGCAATATGACTACAAAGTGATAAGTGAACTTCAAAACGCAACTATATGCTCCTAAAACACATGGGGAAGATAAATCTATAGAAAAAAACAAAAGAACTGGAGGGGGGAATATCATGGTGAAGAAAAGTAAACTGGTTGGCATTACCCTGCAGGTTGGCTCACAACACTGAATCAGAGTTCAAAGTCAATGATGCAGCTTGGGGAATTGAACGGTACAATCACCATAATGGTCATGCAGTAGAAAGAGGTAGGAGAAGATTATTAGAACATTCTAAAAGCAGAAAGTTGAGTTGTTTCAATCACTCAGTATGAGCTAGGCGATCTCAGAAGGATATCCATAACCCGCCAGCCGGATATCGTAGTTACTAGTGATAATAGAAAAACCGTTACATGGGATAAGTATAATACAAGTCGCTAGAAAGTAAAATATGGCTTACTGCCTCAGTGTCAACCACAATGGGAGAGAACAACTGAGAAAGTAAGCCGGACTATCGGTTTGACACCAACTTCAATGTGACAACACGTGATCACTGCGTATGGTGACCCAAACCAGACTATCCGTCCAACAGTTCGGCACCGTCAAGCCAAAGCTGAATGCACTTCATTCCTTCAATGTGCTGGCAACCAGGTAAGGCAAGCTCTGTGTGTCGTGTGAGGTTCATTTCCTTTGATGACTAGGTTACGTCACGACCTTGTCGAAGGAGATGACGTCTGACTTTGGGATATGACTTCAGAATGCGATCATACACGACAATGTTATGATGTACGCCACTTATGTTATTCAGTTTCTTTTTATTGCTTCACATTTATTCTATGATGTTCTAAATGTTTTAGTTTTACATATATATACGTACTCTCGCCTGAAGTTCGAATTGTCTCCGATATCGAACTTCAGATAATTGTATCATACTTACTAGCAGAATATACTTCGTTCCGCAATATGCTGCGTCGGACCTGTATGGCTACCACGCGTAACTTAAAACGTTTTGTTGTTGGCTTCCACCTTGAGGCTTGCTGTGGCTTTCCCATTCTTGACGCCAGCTAGTCACTCTTTATCTTTCTATCCTACCTTCCATGGAAGTGCAAAGTGCTACTGCCGAAAATGAAGTATTAAGACTCATCAGGCAGCAGAAAAATTGGATCTGTGAGCCAGTTCGTTCAGTGTAATGGAGGCACTCACTGTTCAAAATCCAAATCATGTAGCCAGAGGTTTGCTCATAGTGATTTTTACTTATTACATTCCTCTTACCCGCATTTCCATCAGCCAAGATGAGAACTCTTCCATCGGACGTGTTTCATCTTCTCCAGGCTCAAGTTACAGGCAAAGCACCTCTTTCCAAGGTGGGTCTGTCCCTTCTGTGTAATAGCCAAAAGATTAGAAAACATGAATAACAGCTGACGTCGGACCACAACCCGGCCAGGCACGCCTTGTGCAGAAACAACCATCGTCCGTCATGGGAACAGAAAATATCGATCTGCAATGTCTTAAATTGGTTACAGACACATTCTACGAATATCGAGACCGAGCGTTTAAGAATTCAACTGAAATTTGAACACCTACGGTCACGTCTGTATGATCTTCAACATGAGCGCATGATGACACTCATCAGAATGAACGATTTCGAGCGGCTCTTGTCGCCACTCGGCAGCTACCGCCTGGACTTCTGCTCGAGATTTTTAGGTTTGCCGTCATCAATGACCATGAAACTCCCTCCTACCGCGTTGCGGCAAGTGTCGCATCTGTTTGTTTTCTATGGAACTACTGCTCTAATGGTGTTATGATGTCACGCCTCAATCGAACAGAGTCGGGCTCTTTTGCATACTACTTCCGCTCCTCTCAGCTCATCTCAACAGCAAGGAGGAATATCGGAAGTATAGCTCCGTTTCGCCCTGTCTTGACACGTGTAGACATACAAGTTCCATGCCTCAAGCTACTTCCTTTCCTTATATTTCCTCAGGAACAGGTATCACCTTTCTGTGACATCTCACTTGAAGTCAGACAACTAAACATCGGATTTATTCGTTGGGGAGAAAGCCAGGCTGCAGTGTCCTTCCCACAGTTGACCAAATTCCGGCTCCATACGTGTGTGTTAAACGAAAGGAATTGAAAGCATTGGCGTGACTTGAGCAGACTTCAATTTCCTGTGCTCGTTTCCCTTGAGCTAGGATCTGCTCGAGAACGTCATGAATTTCCTTTAAACGAGTTCATTTCCCCTATATCACATAGTTTCCATTCCATACGCCAATTGAGGTTGTCAAACATATCTGCTTCAGAAAGCGATCTCCGGAGAATCCTCCATAATCTCATGGTTCTCGAGGATCTTCTTCTCTTTGGAGGTCCAGTCCCACTCGAGAGGTGCTTATTTGTGTTGTCATTTACTTCTCAACCGTTGTCAAAGCGGCAACTTGCCAGTCTCAGGTCTTTAAATATCATAACCAGTAAGCCTGACGAATCGCCAAATCATACAATCACCAAACTGATCACTTTACTCACTTCTTGGATGGATAATGAAAGTCGGAGAGAGGCGCTTCGACTGGTCTCATTCAGGTTAATCGTGCGACACGAACACACGATATATTTTCACCTCCTCAATGATCTCATAGAGACTTTGCGTCCATGGACGCGGAAGAACGATGAAAGTTGCGGCTTCATGTTTTCGACCTCTATTCTCAACGATCGAGAACGCAATGAAAAGTTCACTGATTGGATTAGGATTCCGCAGTACCTCTAGACTTACGCTGTAAGGAAAGAGTACGAACGAGGTCATTCGGAAGCATTCTTTGCGTCAATTCTTTCTATGTACCCTTTATGAGCAAGGCTGTCAAAAACGCGGTTCGAGACTGGGTTTCTTTCCACATCATCTCACAGTTCAGCCTAGTTCGTTGTGGTATTCCGTCTTATCTGTAAATATGAAGAATGATGGTTCTAGTAAGGGTGATCATTGCCGTCGAGAAGTTCGCTATATCTCTATATAATGTATTGCTTGAGCTACTAATCAAGTTGATACCACTTGCGTGGCGACGATGATTAGAACTCATAACTCACGTTCATCGCGGCAGAAACTGCTGAGGTGACTCTTAAGATTCAAGATTGAAATTAAAACAAGAGGTAGAAATAGTTGATGCTCCAGATCACTGGCTTCCAATGTCTTTATGTGGTCTTGAAGCTTAGCCAATGAGCTATGATTGAATGTCATCTTTTTCCCAAATACGATGTCTTCCCAAAATTGTAACGACAGATCGCAGCAATCTGTTGATATCTATCTGAGGTTGAGCACTCCCTGCCGCAAGCACTAGGACCTCTGATAGAACTTTAGAAGGCTTTTATCAAAGCTGCTGCTACTTTGAGACTGCTCATATGCAGGCATTCACGCGGAGGGACTAATCTTGGCTCAGCGGCTGTAACCGTCATGAACTTACCCAATCGTGGCCCCAATGTAAAAGTATGGCCTATCCAATTTTGGTCAAATATTCAAAACCCTACCATTGGTCGATTGAAACAGTGAATGATTCAAGAAGAACGTGTTGATTTTTACTTAATTTGGCAAATCGGTTGTTCATGCTACGTATGTGATTCTGGTCGCGATAGTCTCATCCTAAAAGTGAAGGTGGCACCAATCGATCTTCATCTATTCCAAATCTGAAAAAAAAAGACGATTAACAAGAATCATTGGTGCTTCATGACGTCATCCTATTTCTCTCGGTGCAAACCTGTGGGCCATCTGGACTAATGGACCATTTGGTCGTCCATCCACTATCAGGCGACCCCATCTATTCAAATATCGCTGCAAATCCGAAAAACACGTCAATCTGCGCCGTCGGTTTGGCCACCCGCTGGGAAACTCAATATTACATTCACTGTTTTGCATTTTGTGCACGGCCCTGACAAGCCAGGACCATTGTGACTTAACCAATTAGTCCAGGTACATTCTCTACTTACAATTCCTAGTGATCCTTGTCGGGGTCCTTATCGTGTGTATCTGTGTGCCTTTTTGTTAATAGATATTGTCAGAGCAGGTCTCCCGATTCATCTAAAAAGTACTGAGGTTCGTGCGTCCATTCCAAAAGTAGAAAAATGCACCAGGAACAGTGGACACAATTCGGAGAGATTCGTTGTGCGATTGTTTGAACGAGTCATTAGACCATTGTTCCACCGCTCCTGGAAGGTATCCGTCAACATCTTTTCGGTGCATATCTCATTTTTCAAGTCATACATTGTCCAAGGGTGGGCATCCAAACATCCTGTCGGTGTGTATCTTGGCCACAGTGCTTCATATATAATCCATTAAGTTTGTTACTCACTTCTCAACCCGCGCATTTCCACACTTCATAGCAGCACTGGTAACGAACAACAATAATGGCGGTTTCCCGATTTTCACTCCCTACAGAACTTGTGCGTAAAGTCATCATAAACTGCCTGCTCGACCAAGACTTCTACACCGATCCATTCGACCTCGCACGCGTTTGTCGTCAGTGGCTAGGGGTCATCAATGCGGAGAACATATTGTGGGAGACACTTCACATTACGTGGCTAACAGGTCCTAACATGCATTACTATCTGCTCCATCCCTGTACGCGCATTGCTCCTTTCGGTGCAAGAGCACAGGAACTGGGCACTTCTCAAGGCTTCCTGAAAAGGGCTCAGCATTGGCTAGCACGTTCTAGAAACGTCGATGCAAAACTGTCTCTTTCTCTAGAGACCGACGGAACAGAGCCCGAAACCCTTCTTCCTGTGTTTTTCAAACAGTACGGGAATTGTCTGCGTCAGCTGTCTCTGACAACGTCTATGACCACGATTGTCCATCTTATTCGCTGCATTAAACAGCTCAAAGACGCACAAGTTGAGGGGGAACCAATGTTTCCGTATCTCGAAGTGTTCGAATTTCACGTCGTTTATCGCTCTGCGCCGGGAACTACTTTCCGTAGACTTCGCAGACTTGATCTGAGCCAGCTGACAGCGTTGAAGTGTTTGAAAATACGCGGTTTGAAAGGCTGTGGTAATCGGCAGGGACTGCTAAATTGGAAATTTGTCACCGGGATCCCCTTCACACAACTGGTATCCCTATACCTGGAGGATCGCAAAATCAGTTTCTCTAGCGCACGCGCCATTCTTGAAAAATGTAGTCGTTTGGAAGAATTTTCCGCTCTGGTGAAACAAGAGAGCGAGAACGGTGAAGAACTGTCTTTTCATACACCAACACTTCCCAACCTCCGAGTAATGTCTGTGTTGTTCCTCCCAATCTCATACACCTGTGGATTTGTAGCGCCATTCTTCAGCCTCATACATACTCCAACCCTCAATGAACTCATCGTTGATGCGCAATATGCCATTGACGACGCAACGGAACTTGCCTCGATGGTGTCTCATATGCTACGGCCAATCCACGATTTCTACTCCATTCGTGCGCTGACATTGAGCATCGACCTCAGTATCGATTCGATTGTCTCCATGCTCAGAGACTTTTCTAACCTCAGGTATCTTCGTCTCTGTGCACCAGTACGAGGAAGTCCTGGAGAGACCTACCTTAAATGCGGCTATCTCCAAGTTCTGGAGATGATGACTCTGGCACAAAACGAACATGGTCTCCCCTTCCTGGAAGAAATATACATCGAGGACAACGTCCCATCTGAGGTTCACCGTATGTCGACCCTGGTAATAGAAGATGGGAAGGTAGATCCTGGAATTGCTCGCCATCTAGGATTGGTAGCCATTCAATCTCTCGTGGAGAGCAGATGCAAATTGGACATGCATATTCGTTATGTATCGCTTACATGGAAAAACATAGGACGCGATTGGTCGTATGCCGAACTTGGGACGGGTGAATATAAGTGCCCGTACAACCACCCAACTTTAAAGGTTCAGGAGAACTCGGTGGAAATCGTAGTCAAGTGCCTCCCGCACCGCCAGCATCGATCGGAGGTCTGTTGAATTCGTGTGGATTCTAAGTCTATGCGATATACCAATCACTGGCCTGGGTTCAAGGCGCACTGGGACTTGCACTGAGTACTGATTAGATACACGCAGTTATGTATAGTATATCCTGTTCACCGATAAAAATCGTGCCTGAATGGAGAATCATCTGAGAAACAAAAAAATCAGAAGCCAACACCATGACAGAGTCGGGTTATCCCCGAGCCGCTTGCGAAGGATTCAAACTCACTAAGGATGAGGCTCAAAAAAACAAGAAAAAAATCAAAGGACCATCCATGTTCAATTCATAGCACGTGTCAATGAACTTGGCACGTGCGCTGAGCGATGAGCAGTTGACACGGTGTAAAATTTTCGTCAGTCTTCGACAATCTCTGTAACCACGCCTTCTGTGCTACGTTGTGTGGAGACGTCACTCTGCCTGGTTTTGAACTTTCTCATCGTTGAACCCTGAGCCTATAAGCTACACAATCACGAGACTAAAATCACTTTCTGCAAGACTTCTACGGCAATATGCTTGGACGAGTAATCATGAAGTCTGCTCGTCTATTACGATCTCTGTCTATTGATGTACAAAGTTGATGTACAAAATGGCTTCTCATGGAGGCTTTCACCTTGACTTTTGACGCACGATGGTGACAAGGATTTTTGCTTCTGTGTGAGGTTGCCCTGTTGGCACATATAAAATTAATTTTCCACTCAAGTCAGTACCGGAAATCATGACTTCTCTGACTATATGCTTGAGCAAGTAATTATGAAGTTTACTCGCTGATTCTGTTCTCTGGCTATTGAATACAAAATTGATGTACAAAACGGCATATTACTTTCTTCCCTTCTGCATGGTTCCTTTCTGTCTTTCCACAAGACTCACATCCAGTATTGATGTCAAAAATTATGAGCGAACAATGCGCCGCATGTCCCTGTACCACACAGTCCAAGTTGAACTGATGCATAGTATCATATCCTTGGTATACCGTCACAGGTGTGAAACAGGATATATAGGCTCAAGGAACACTGACTGCGGCATACTTTAATTGAAATTCAATAAGTGTCGTAGGAAGGATGGTTGTGGTCAGGCTATTTGCTGTCGTTTAAACCTTTGACAATCATCTTAACACACGTAAGATGCTCCCTTTTCTTGCACCGGCACACTTGGCATTAATATTCTTCGCCATGAACGACATTTGTCTGCTCTGACGGAGATTGCTGTATTGTGAAGCATAGAGCAAGGAACTGTGAGCTTCCTCAGAAAAGTGGAAGAAGTTTGAGAGCAATGAATGCACGAACACGGCAGAAACGTGTAGGAGACAAGGGTAATGATGAACAGCCATCCTCAGGGGAGAGACCCATGTAATCAATAATAAACTTGGTGTGTATCAGGAGTCAACGACATGGCTGTGATCTACAACTGGAGAACTTTCTGGCATTTGCGATTCCGAATAAACCGTGAGTAGGGAATCGCATACTGAACTGTGTGCACAGCGTCTTACATATTCATAAACAAATATACGGGCTGATTTTGTACCTGTCAAAACGTCAAAGGAAACACTGAAGAGGGTTCAATTGTACTGCCGACAGCGGTTCCGATCCGATATCTAATCACTTATCCGGCGCTATCAATTCAACTACGCCGGATTTTTGTCGATTCGTCGACTTACTTTCGGTTGATTTGCATTTCACTTCCACGCAGGCTTCACATCCCCAAGTCCTCGACGTATATTAGGTCATGACCGATGTCTGTTTTCTCTAACTCGGTTTACAAATACTAGTAGTGTTTTGTTGACTGACAACTACATACCGAGGAAATTTTCGACCTCTCTACTTACTCCTGGTGGCAGTGCAACTCGGAAATGGAATAATGGAAAAGGCATCATGCCCAAACGCGGTGGAGGGGTAGGTGCATTCAAAAGTGGCGAGTCTCGTATGGGCAGGCCGGGTTATGATGATTACAATGGCGTATGGCTGGGCCCGGTGAAGAATAAAAGGACGCGCTTGCGGTGGAACCGATTCAAATGGGTATTATTCTTGCTAATGTTCTGGCACGACATTTCACTCTTCTGTATATAGGTATACAACATTCTATCAGTTGACGTGTTACTCTCTCGTCGCCCTTGTCTTCTGTCTCCTCGCCTGGTTCAACGTTTGGCACCACGCCGATATCATCCGTGTGGGCAACCGTCCCGAGCTGATCATCTCCACCATCGCTGCCTCCGCCGGCATTTTCACCGCCTTCGCCGGTTGGGCCAGCATCCTCAACAACCGCTCCTTCCTTGCATCTACACCCTTCATTTTCTGGATCGTCTTTGCCTTCCTTGTTACCCCAGGATATATGTGCTGCCAGCGCGAAGATTTCAATCTCAGCGGCAAGATCAGTGCCCAGTAGTCTCGCGCGCTTGGCGTCCAAGGCCGTGCCCGCATTCAAAATCAGCTCAACTGCCGCGAAGCGTTCCCCCCTGGTGCAAGAATCCCTACCTGGATTTCGAGCGCACGATCTTAAAACGTTGGTTCGCAGTTGCATTCATCTTCGTGCCATTCCACCTCTTCGTTATGGTCACTACGTTCCTCTGTTTGAACCACGTGATGTAGAGATTCGGGAAAGGAATAATGCCGAAGCACTACCGCCTCTCGCTGAGCAGTATGGCGATTACAATTGATAATTATGCGAATCAGCTGGCGGAGTGGTACGGTTCTGACGTGGTCATTGATA
>QLON01002380.1:0-46865 GCA_003313675.1 Termitomyces heimii | reverse complement strand
ACTTCGCGACTCTAAATTTACTAACCGGGTCTCGTCTTAGAACCTCTGGTTCTGACTCAACCCCCGCCAACTCCCAAACCCCACAAAACCCCGAAAACCCCCGGGTCAAGTTCCATTTCCCCGGAACCAACCCCTTGTTCGCGTCTTGAACCCCGGAGCCTTAACCCCGGAAGTTCCAGACACCCGAGTATCCGTAGATCAAGTCCACCTCGTAAGGGCGTTGCTTTCCCGGAAAGCCCCCGAATCAGCGGAACCTGACACCTTTAAACTCTGGTGAGTGGCTATGTAGCTGTCAAAGCCAAAAAGTTGGAATTCTAAATAAATCTATGAGATCTTGGAGTATAAGCATCCTGAGCTCCAGCAGCCAGTTGCAAGGCCTTCCATTTAAAAATAAGTGTGGAATTAAGTGCAAGATTACTGAGTATTTAGTAAAAATGATTTGGTTATTGAATTAATATTATTTGAGGAGAATTTATTTTTTGATGAAGATCAGTTGATATTAAAGTCATGATTCTTAGGCACAGGAGATAAGAAGAAGGAGAAAGTGGCATTGCTAGTTGTTAACTAGCCAAAAGTCTGTTGGGCTGTGATATTTAAGCATTGTCTGATTTTTTATGTAATTATTTGCCTGCCTCCATATTCCTGATGTGACTCTTTTCCCAATCTCCCTTCAGAGCTTGATGGTCTTTGAGCAAAGTTTTTGGCTCAGTCAGTGTGTCTTTCAGTGATAGAGGCAGAGGTTATAATATTTTATTAGTTTCTTAAAGTTAGTGACAGTATCTTGGCCCTTATTTATATAGAGTTATTTAAGGCATGCTAGAGGATTGTTGGGGAGCCATTAAGATTGTGATTGAGAGTCAGGACAGAGCTATAAAATATTGAGATAATAAGTAGAGAAAGTTCAGAGAAGCTAGTATTTATCCCAGAAAATCTATTCCAATCTGATATGGCTTCCCTCCTAGTTGCATCACCTAGCCCAGAGGTAGGTTCTGCAAATCTAGCTTTTCTCTTGTTTATATCACTTAGTCTGAAGGTGAGTTTTATAGTAATTTAGGCTAGTGGTGAAGCATTAGTAGTTTTTGTAGAAGTGAGGATTTAAATTAATACTACATCTTGAAGGCCTCAAAGGCAGTCTATTAAGTGGCTTCCCACCTCCATGCTATATCTTGGCAGGTAAAATCAAAGAGAGAATAAGGATGATGTAAAAAATCTTAAATAAATCTCTAATAGAAGTTTGTAAAGCTTAAGAAGGCTTGCACCTTATTTTTTGGCTGGAGCTACTTTACTACACCTGCCACCTTTGCTGAGTTCATCTCAGCAGTTCCATAAAAGATAATTAGCCCAAAGTATTCAACCTTAGTTTGCTCAAATTCACACTTCTCTGGCTTAAGATAAAGTGGGTATTGATAAAGAGCACTTTAAAATAATGCACATAATATGTCAGTGGTTTTCTAGTATCTTAGTATAGATAAGAATATTATTTAAGTATATACAAACTACACTTTTGGCAATTAAGTTATGAAAGATATTATTCATCATTGTTTAAAAGTTAGTGAGGCTATTAATGAGGCTAAAAAATATTACCAGAGGTTCAAAGAGTCCATGATTGGTTCTGAATGCTGCCTTCTACTTTGATGTGCACATTGTTGTAGCTCCAGTAAATATTTAACTTAGTGAAGTAGCATGCACCTCAGAGATTATTAATAAGTTCTGAAATAAGTAGTAGGAAGTAGTGATTCTTTATTATTATTACATTTAGGATATAATAATTTTGAACTAAATAAAGAGACTCATTTTTTTTTTTTGATAAAAAAGATAGAAGAGGCTATAAGTAACTTTAAAGGGCATATCTGGCCAAAATCAAAGTTTTCCTGCAAAAATACATTTAGCTCATCCTATTCTTGAGGAGCAAGAGAATACACCTTGCAGCTAGATAGCTATGCATCTAGAACAAGCTCAATTGCATGATTTTACTACTTACACTCTAGGAGTGAGTTAAATGAAGCTTTAGTAAAAATATTTTCAAAGTTATAGAGGTGAAATGGAATGCTGTCACAGAAGGATTTAGGCTGAAAATTAGTAGCAAATGCTTGAGCTAATCACTGAGAAATTGTCTAACTAGCTCAAATTTTTGCTTCTATGAGCAATAGTTGCAGCATAATAGCATAAATATTGTCACTTATTTCAATGGCCTCATCTAGAAACTTTAAGTCTAGAGCACCTACAAACTTATCTTTTAACCAGTAAAGTTGTTTATTTCTTTATAATGTTAGAATACTTGTAAGGCAGAAGTTAAAGTATGGCTTACTTTCATATAAGCAAGAATCCATGTTATCTTTAGTGCATCAGAATCAAATGCATCACTACTAAGCTAAATATAAGTAATGCAAAACTGAAGAAAGCATTCCTCAGCTATATAATTACTATTATAAACATTCAGAAGTGCTGGGCATAGAATCTTATTAGGTGTGGCCATAGTAGAATGAATTGCCACTATGGGTTCTAATGGTGTAGGTGGCATAGGAGGGGCAGACAGAACTGAAGGAGTGCATTCCAAAAGTAATTGTAAGAAGTAGGAGATGGTATCAGTTATCTGTTTTAATTTAGCAAGTTTAATGATGTAAAAAGTAAAAAAAGCTTAAGTGGCCTGTACCTAAGCTTCTAAGGCAAACAAGCAGTTCTAGGCATTGTTCTGCATATTAGATGCCTCAGGGAAATTAACTGGAAGTACTGGCTGAGTTATAGAAATTGAGGGAAAGCTATTTGGTGGAAAAGAAATCTTTAGAAACACTAATAATGGAGCAAGCTAGAAAGAGCTTCTAGACCAATGCTAGAGATTTGTTTTGCTATAAAGGTGACCTTTGGAGGCTGTGGCTCAGTTATACAGCTGGCAGAGAAAAATTCAAACATGTATTAATAAAGGTAAAATAAGAACAAGTAATAAAGTGCTAACTTGGCAAAGAGAAATCTAAAGAGAATAAGTTTAAGGATTCACTCTACTTATTAATAAGAAATGTTCTGAGGTTGAATCACATAACTGTCATGCTATATGACTAATGTGACTGATGTCATAGTTATAATCATGTTACAGTGGAAATTAGACCACTTTTGATAAGAGCTCTAATAGAGCCTTTGTTAAAAGTAATTCATTTCTCACAATCTGGCATTGGCTCTCAACTAATGAGGAAGTTTGTTCCCACAGTCCAGCCAGTGAGGAGTTCAATGAAAGCACTTGATGGCAGATGAATTAGAGTGAAAAAGCCTGAAAGTTAGAAGAAAATATGAAGTAAAGGACTTCCAAATTAGTGGTTTTTTAATACTATCTGCAGGTTTTTTCAGTATACTCTGGGAGTCATGCTTATGGAAGTATAAGTTGATCAAAGCACTCCAAATCTGATTCAAGAGAGATTTCATGTTAAACAATAGCATAGCATTAATCTATTTAGAGAAAAGAACTATACAGTAGTTGAAGGCATTTTAATCTGCTTTGAAGAACTTTTTTGAATATATATCAGAGTGCCTAGCAAGGGCATCAGGCTTTGCACTAAGTTGTCTGGATTGATAGTTGATGATAAAGTTATACTTGGATAAAGTCTTAGATCATTAAGCTTGTCTTTAGCTAAGTTGCTTCATAGTAGTAAAGTACTACAAGTTATTGTAATTGGAATAGACTTGTATGCTATGCTAGGCTCCTTCAAGGTAAACATGCCATTGTCAGAATGCTTCTATAATTGCAAGGAGCTCCTTGTTATAGATATCATCATTGAGCTCTACAAAGATTATGGACTAAGTGTAGAAAGTGATAAGGTGCAAGTTCTTGCTGTTAAAGTTTATTTGCAATAATATACTAGTGATGGCATAGTTCAAAGCATTGCATTCAAAAATGTTAAGTGGTGTCAAATCAAAATATCAAAGGATAGGGATAGAGGTGAATGCCTTTTTTAGGAGTTCAAAAATGCTTTGATAGTTGTAACCCCAGTTTTAGAAGTGGTTTTTTTGAGTTAGGCAGTTGAGGTATTTAGTAATGCTAGAGTAATTGTTAATAAACCACTTGTAAAAGTTAGCAAAACCTAGAAAAGATTGTACCTTCTTAATGTTCCATAGCCTTGGCTAGGAGGTTATTGCTTTGACTTTAGCCAGGTCTATTTAAACTCCATTAGAAAATACAATGATGCTGAGATATTTAACTTTTAAAACACATACTTTTTAAGTTTAGCATGCAGATTGTACTTTCAAAGTTGTTTTAAAATACATTGAATGTGCTTTTGGTGCTCTGTGAATAAGTCAGAGAAGATTAAGATATCATCAAAACATTTTTCATATCATGGAAGATGTCATTCATAAAGTATTGGAAAATTAATTATTCTAAAGGACATGATGAGATATTTAAAAAAACCATACCACATCCTAAACACTGTCTTCCATTTATGTCCCAGAGCTATTTGAATATTGTTATACCTAGACTAGAAGTTAATCTTCATATAAACTCTAATATTGTAGAGGCAGTCAATGAGATCACTAATGAAAGAGAGGAGGTAATAGTTCTTCTTAGTAATTTGGTTTAATCTGTGGTAGTTGATGCAGAGCCAGAGAGATCTATTTTTCTTCTTTATGAAGAGAATGGAAGTGTCTACAAAAGAGGTTGAAGATTATATGAATCTCTTTTTGAGCATATTATTAAGATATTTCTTCAGGGCCCAGAGTTCTATCTTTAATATATTATAAATCTTCCTAAAAGGAGGCATCTTACTATCTTCCAGTTTGATTTAGTGATTATAGTGTTAGTGTGGAAGTAGTTTCTTGGCACTGCCTTCAAAGAATATATTGGCAAATATATGGTATTTAGAGGGTATAATCTCTTATAAAATTTGTTCTTCTATTTTTAATTTCATTGCTACTTGGTTGGATCAAAGATGCTCCTTAAAAAGGCTGGTGGAGATGTGGAGTTGGTAAGCATTGGCTCTTGAATAAAAGAGTTATACAAAAGGCATAGCACTAATAAAGCAGATGTTAGATTTACTAAGTATTATATTTAGTTGTTCAGAATTTATCAGAGGTGGAGGTGAGCTAAAAAAAACTTTGATCTGAGTCATGAGTAGCCTTTATACTTGTTTCAAAAAACATTGAGTGGAAAAATGGTAGATGCCTGAGCAGAGTTTTAGTCATATTAGTTTTTATTATAATAATGTTTTTACTTTCTCCTTCTTGGTTCTAAAAAAAAGAAATTACTTGATTTTAGGCCATCAGTAGTCTGAGTTAGTCAGGTTTAGGCTTGTCTTCAAGAATTAGATTATGATGGAGGTTGAGAAAGATTGCAGTGGCCAGTTATGTCTCTCTAGTATCAAATGTCATATTTATAATCTTCTAGTCAATGTTGGGATTCATAGTTTAGAGCCAAGGTAATCTTAAAATAATGGGTATGCTAGGATGTAACTAGGTTAAGTAAAAATCAATAGAGAAACTTAGCCTATTAGTAAGTATAAGTTTATCTTTATAGTGTTATATAATGGATCCAAAGGAGGTGGATGAGCCATCAATGAGTTGAACCTCAGTGAGTTTTTCTAGGTTCCTGCCTAGCAATGCTAGATTACAGCTAGCAAATATTCTAGTAATGCCACTGTCAATTAAGGCTGGGTGAATTTTGTTAGTGGAGCAGAATGTGACATTAATAATAAATGATTTAGTAAAGCTAGAGTGTATTTATCCAATAGTTTCCAGAGCTCTTTTAAGGCTATTGGGGGATGACTCAGAATTAGAAACATAGAAGTTGACTGAGATGTAAGAAAGAGATTGATTCTGGCTGAAGTTCATTTTCCAATAGCATTAATCAATCTTGGAGTTGATGTTATAGAGCTATGAGAGTCCTAAAACAAGAGAGAGATTTCTATGTAGTTTTATTACTAATATCTAGAGTTTTTTGCTAGTTTTATCTTTAAAGGTTAATGAAATATAGAAGCAGTGAGTGATGTTTTCTGTAAAGAAGACTTCACTATCAAAGAAGCACAGCTAGATGGAGTTAGAAAGATGCATAAAGGAGAGTTCTGCATCCAAGGCTTAGGCTTTATTAATGAAATTGTTGGAGATCAATATTATAATTTAATATATCTTTGGAATCTGCTAAATCAGTGGCTCATTTCCTGTATACTAGAGCTTGAACTTATTTCCATCAATGATCCAGGCTGTGCAGCCCAAAGCACTCTATTTAGGACAGTTTTATACAAAGTGATATAGTTTTCTATACAATAGACATATATTTTTTTTTTATGAAGTTTTTTGATTTTCTTTAATACTGTAACTCAGAGGTAGCTAGTGTTGTACCACACTTGTGGGAGTTCATTATCACTAAAGTTGTTAGAGTTATTGATGTCTAGTATATTCTTATGTTCCTCTTCATTAGTCACTAGCAATTTGCTATATTTAATAACCTAGATGAGGGCTAGGAGGCAGTTTTAGAGTGATCCTGTTGGGTTTTGCTAATTGTCAAAGTTTTTTCCTGAGTTGGTGGAGTTTTTCTGAGCATAGAGGTATGGGTTTTGGAGTTGCCATCAGGTATTATTATTGGAGATTGAGCTTCCTTCTAGTTATTATATAAGGAGCTATCTCACTTGGTTTTCTTAGTAGCATTGATTAATCTGAGTGATGAGGCTCTTGAGGCCATCATAGGTTGTTTGCTTTGAGGCAATTCAGAGAATCTCATAAATATATTTGAGAAGGGCCTCATAAAGCTAAAAATATAAAGCATTGTAATTTCAGCCTATTTCATAAGTTTTTTTTTCAAACTGCATCACAAAAGTATTTTCCTAGGCTCATCTAGAGTGATATTAAATTCTTTTTAGCTTTAGCAATAATATTATAAACTCTAACATTACCAAAAAATTTAGTTATGAAAGCTTGCTAATCTAAAATAAATGATATTGAGGGTTATATTGGAGTAAGATAGTATAGTAATTTAGAGCAATTTCTTGAAGATAGGACAAGGCAAAGGCTACTTGAGCTCTATTAAAGATATATATATAAGGCTTGCCTTGAAAGGTATTCAGGCACTGCATAAGAAAGATCTGCTACTTCCAAGAGTTGCAACTATTAGCTAGCTTTAATTTCTAAATATTCAAATATTCTTCTCTTGCAAGTATACTACAGACTTCTCCATGGTTTCCACCCTCAATAAGTGGTCCTTCAGAGTTGTAATAGTAATAATAGCTATTTATAAAACCTTCTAAAGAAGGAAATGCACCAATTGCCAGTCTTTAGCTGCTAAAAAATTTATTATTAAGGAGTTTTCCCAGAATTCATCTCTAAGTGCAAAAAGCATCAGTGCCAGGAATGAAATTAGCTTAAGGTCATGCTGATAGTTCTATCTTGCATGCAGCTGCCTGATCAAACAGTCTGTTGATGGAGTTGAATTGCTGGAAAATAGCAGAGGTGGCATTTAGATTCTACTAGTGTCATTAAATAGACCTTGGGAGAGGATGTCATTTATGAGTCTTAGTGCTTTTAAAGGTCTTTAATATTGTATATAAAAGAAGTAGACAGGGTCCTCTGAGTTCTTGAATCTTCTTGGAGATGGTGAAATGTGAATTTTGTTGACTAGGTTGCATAGTTTCTTTAATAGTGCTAGCTTACCCTTGAAGATCTAAAAAGTCCAAGAAGAGAGGTTCCCTTGCTTTTAGAGTTTATGGAATATCAAAATTTAGTTGACTCAGATCTCCAGGGTGGTAGTGGTGGTGGGCTGCCTTAGACTCTATAGAAAGGCCTGGGCCCTTCAGAAAAACTCCAATTTAGAGATTTAAAGCTCTTTAAGAATTTTATTATGCTGCTAATTGTAGATTTCTAATTGTTTCTGCTACTAAGGCAGAGAGTTTCTTCCAGTCCCAGATGGTTTCTATTGTTTAGAGAGTTATATGTGAGCTGTAGTGGCATAAATAGTTGGAGGTCTTATAAATGGAGGTTATAAGTATACAAAAGTAGTATAAAGTGAATATCTATAATTTTAGGACAATGTTAGAGCAGCTGCAAAGAGGCTAGTGCAGACTGGCACTGAGGCAGGCTAGGGAGCTGGGGGCATTACTGGGGGTCCTCTAGTATAGGGCTAATTGGAAAGGCTAAATACAAGTTAAGGAGCCAATGCATACTAGTCAAGCCTTAATCTCTAACTAACTGAGAAGGCTGCAGTATATTTTATCATATTTATTAACCAGTATTAATTTCCATGAAATATTATGAGTATGCTTATGGAATTTTAGTGGATGGAGGTTGTTAAAAAAACTCTAACATTGTAGTTTAGATAAATTAGCTATATTAGTCCATATTGAAAAATATAGAAGCATATATAGACTGTGTGTAGGTCATCATTTTCAGGGAATCCAATGAATAAGGAAAGTTTTGATATTATATCAGATCCTGCTGACTTGGAAGCTCAATCTGTTGAGTAGGAACTTACTAGTTATCTTTTATTAAAAAGAGAAATATATATGAAGATCTGGAGTTAGTGCCAAAGTTAGGCACTCAAAGGATCATGAGGAATAAAGGAGATAATAGAACTACATAGAAGGTAAAAATTATAGAAAAGAGGTAATAGAAACTAGGAGATCAGAGAAGAAGTAAAATAGATAGAATAAGAGTAAGTAAGACAGAGAAATAGAGTTGAGATAGAAAAATAGAGTTGAGATGAGAGCAAAATATAAGTAGAAAAGAGAAGAAGATTGGACTAGAGAAAGAAATGAGGCAGAAGAAATAGAAAGAGATAGATGGGGAGTAAAATAGAAAGGAGAGAAGATAGTAAATTTATAATATAAAATTAAGAAAAAAAAACCAGAAAAATCAGAAGTTAGAGCTGATGTAAATAAAGAGAAGAAAAAATGAAAAGAAAGGGAATTAGAAGAGATAAAGGCAAAGAAAAATAAAATGGATGAGATGAGGCAGAAATAGAAAAGAACTTGAGAAAAGAGCTGAGATAAATTTAAAAAGAGATGGAATAGAATTGATAAAGTAATGCTGACTCCTCATAAGCTATCTCATCTCAAAGCCACTTAGGCCTGGCACAGCTTAGTCAAAAGAGGCTATAAACACCAAATGCCACTAGTAGCTCACTGATGTAAATAATAAAGAAGAAAAAAAAATTCTGATTAAGTTAATCTACTAATTACTAAACTTTCATGGTTATACTTATACTGTAAGGGCAACCTCTGGGGGCTGTGGCTCAGTTATACAGCTGGCAAAGGAAAATCCAAAAATATATTAATAAGGGTAAGATAAATACAAATAATAAGGTGCTAACCTGGCAGAGAAAAATCCAAAGAAAACAAGTTTAAAGATTTACTATGCCTGTTAATAGAAAATATTCTGACGTTGAGTCATATGACTGTCACAGGTGACATCATGGTGTAACATAGTCATGCCAATGTCCTGCCTTGTGACTGATGTGACTAATGTCACAGTTATGGTTATGGTTATATTATAAGTTATATAGCCACCAAGTTATGGAGGCTATATGAATTGGATCACTTTTGACAAGGGCTCCATCAGAGCCCTCATTAAAAGTGATGTATTTTTCACAGTCTGGTATTGGCTCCAGACTAATGAGAAAGTTTGTTCCCATAATTCAGTTAGTGAGGATTTTGATGAAAGTACTTGACAGTCAGTGAATTAGAGTGCAAAGGCCTGAAAATTGAAAGGAAACATGGACTAAGAAACCTCCAAATGGGTAGTTTCCTGATATATACATACATGCATTAGATCATCTGCTAATACCCACATACAAGGTTATGCCCTAGTTTACCTATTTCTATCACATGGCTTTAATTATCTACAGCCATCTTAGTTAAGTTCACTTATCTTTTTATAGTGCATTCATTAGTGCCACCATTACCTTTCCATGCCCTTAGCATAGTGTCATCTATTCTAGCTGCTGCACTCCTTGCAACTCCAAATACCTATCCAGAGCTGCTAGCTTGTTGTAATGAGCTAATGGCTCTTATATTGTATTATCTAGGCTCTATCAAACTTCAAATTCAAGGCACTCTTTACTAGCTCAGCAATAACCAATAATTTCTTTTACAAATCACTCTTAGTAGTCATCTACTCTTAAACTATATAGTGCTAGTGTTGCTTGATTTGAAAACAAAGCATAATTGCTGGCCTAATATAGTTGCAATAGCAATATATAGAATTGTGGCATAATTTACTATTGTTGCAAAGCAATAGGCAACTCTAATATATAGTTAGATATTTGTTGCTCTGCTTCCAGAACCCTATATAGTCCAATTCACTTTAGGCACAACTTCTGTGCCCTATCTTTTAGCAGATTTAGATTCTGCATTAACAAGTATATCAGGTTACTTAGCCTAATTTCCAGCTTTTTGCCATGCTACCTATTTGCCTTTTTGGTTTTAAAGATTCAACTAGCAATTATGGCATCATGAACATCTGCAAGATGCTTTAATGCTTTCAGCATAAACTCTTACACACCTTTATGTGCTACTTTATAATTGCACAACTCACACATTATTACTTGCATTTATTGCAAATTCTGTCAAGAGTAACTTATTTATCTAATTCTTCTGATCAAGGCATACTACTGCCCTTAATATCTGCTAAATACTGTGATCTACTCTTTTGATCTGCTCATCTGTCTAAGGGTAAAATAACATTAATATAAGCTCCCAACAATTTATGCAGCTTTCTCCACTATCTAAAGATAAACTTTGCATCTGTATCCCAACTTATAACCTGGCCCCCAACTTAAATTTTATCACTAATGTCGACACCAGCCTTACTCCCATCCAGGCCTCAACTTTACTACCTTCTTCTATGGGTGAGACTGTGACTGCACTGCTTGACCCACTGCCACCTGCACAAGTGCAGGTAGACTTTGTTGCTGCCTGCCTTGAACTTGCACCCATTATCTGAGCTTCTGGTCAGTAGGAGGGGGGTGAGGTCTAAAATGGTGAGGGAAAACTGGTCCTCATTCTCCGCATAACAGGGGGGAGTGGAATTCCTTGGCCTCATAGCTTATCTAGCCCTGTAGTACCATGTACCATGGCACTATGTGCCCAACACAATAATATTGACTCCGATAGCGCTGGAAGCATTGCCTTATCGAATAATCCTGTCGGGCTTTCTTGTGCTAAGCACATCGATATACGTTATCATTTTATATGGGACCAAATCAAAAGAGGAAACATTAAATTGCAGTACGTCTCGACGCACGATATGATTGTCAACACCTTAACCAAGGCTTTGCTTAGCGAAACCTTTGTCAAATATCGAGATAAACTTCGAGTATTGCCTCCCTCGTCCACGTCAAGTGGGAGTGTCTAAGAAAATGATGTCTGACTTCGGGATATGACTTCAAGGCATGGTCATGTATGACGATACCATGATGTATGCCACATTTCGTTATTCAGTTTTTTTTTTCTTTCTTTATATCATATTTTTCTATGATGTTCTAAATGTTTCAGCTTTATGTATAAAATACATATTCTCATCTGAAGTTCAAATCGTCTCCGATCTCGAATTTCAGGTATTTGATTAAAAAGGTTTGCAACTATACACGCTCTAATCGTCTCCGATCTCGAACTCCAGATATATTGTACCATACATACTATCAAAATATACTTTGTTCCGCATTATGCTGCGTCAAAGTGCAGTTTCGTAAAGTGCAAATGCCAAATGTCAGGTGTCAATAATTGTGTCCGTTCCGCCCCTGATAGGTTTCAAATGCTGAAGACATTCCCGTACAACTCTGCCAAAAAGAATAACCTTGACTAAACTAAAGTTTAGATTTCGGAACACTCTTTAGGCTTGCACCCACCATACATCCATTTCAGCGGTCACAACAAGAACAGCCAACTAGTCCGTGGTGCCTACGACGGTGCCGAAACTTCGTAAACCACATGAATGCTCCTCATAGACAGGTTGTCTGGCAGTACTCTGACGCCACAACCGGGTCAAACATCTACGACGCTGTCGCAACTTAAAGTTTCATATACCCTTTTTTAACAAGCACAATTGTATAAAAGCCAGAACCGTTTCACAGTATGCTGCCTACAATCTCATCTGAACGTCTCAACCAAGAAGTGCGTTGCGCCGCTTCCTACAAGCAGATCTAATATCACTGACACTCACCCAGGAATCTCTACTCACAAACATGCGCATTTCCATCGTTACCCCCTTCGCAGTTCTTTGCGCTGCATCGAACGTTCTCGCGGCAGGCGTTACGGGGGGATGTTGGCAAGCCCAACCATGCCCTAACCAACAGAGAGAAAGCGGGGAAAATCTGTACGTCTCATTTATATCTACCTCAAGTCATAAACTAAACCGCGTACCTATCCAACCCCTCACCGGCCTTCAATCTTCACGATTTACACGGTACACACCTTGTCCACGCCAGCTATAAACTGGTTGACTCTTACTGCTACAACAACTGGAACCACACCAGTGGACATCAGGCTTCCGGGGTCGCAACCATAACACACATGGGTGGCGCCTTCCCAAGCGACCTGGATTGCATAATGGAGTTTCGTGGGTTAATGGGGTGCTGGATGTCAGGCCACCTCGGGGGTAAACAGACGCTTGGTGCATATAGCAGTAATGGAGACCAGCGCTCCCTCATTTCATTCACCAATTGTGTAGTTGTTTGATAACGTGGACCATCTATTCTTGATTTGAAATGTACTAGATCCGTACCGTCTATATGCCTTATGCTTTATGCGAACAATTGGATCTTTGAGCCCTTATAATGCTTTCTACAGATACCAGGTAGATCTCATGGTTAACCCTCGTCCCGAGATAGAATAGAATAGATCGATACACAATTGAAATCCGAGCTCCTAAACAGTAAATAAGGATAAAAAAGTCAAGTTAGAGCATAAATGCAACCTGCAACCCCACACAGCAAGCACGAGCAAATTCAAAGCACCACCAACAGCACCAGCACCGCATTAGTCCGCGTCGCACTCGTTGCCTGCGACCCTCCCGCACTCACAGTCACCGACGCCTGAATCGCCTCACTCTCCTCGTCCCCACCCTTCAACGGCTGATTCCACAAGAAACACGCCTCCTCCGCGTACGTCGGCTCACCCTTCGCAAGGAAATCCGCATACTTCCCTTCCGGGTCGCCGTAGACCGCGCCGACGGCTGCGACGCTGGGATAGTGCGGTTTTGATTGTCGAGCCTTCATTGGTGGTTTTGTTCCACACGGAGGGGTTCCCTGCGTATGCGGAGAGGCGGGCGTTGGTCTAGTAACAGAGATAAGATCTTAAGTCAAGGGAGAAAATTGAAACCTTACGATGATAGCAGCTAGGTTGTAGGCGTAGTAATGGTAAGGGCGACTTCTAGTGGCTCGTAAACATGCGAATAGGTATGAACCCTTAAATGACCTGCCTGCTCTCCATTAGCCGTGATCTGAGTCATATATTACTTCGCAAAGTATGTATTAGTGACATCGAGTGCTCCGGGCAGATCGCCAACAAGTATCTTCAGTGCCGCCACCTGGTTGTACCAGAACGTCCCGTGATTACTAGAAAAACACAATTTCAGTGCAGGCTGATTCTAAGGAAAATGAAGCTGACTTGAAAGCAGCCTTTTCTTCGATACGACAAATACTTTTGACGTGAAGGTTACTTGGAGCATTGCCGGAGTTGTCAGTCAATCTCCTCGACAAAACAGCCTCGGTCACATGTGTCGAGGAAATTGACTAACAACTGCGGCAACGCTTGAACAGTCCTCACGTCAAAATCATTTGTCATGTACACGTATGTTTCGTCTTGTTTCATATTTTGCAATAACTTCTTACACATATTATTCATACTATACAAAATGTTCTAACCCCACTCCACATATCTTATCAGTACGTGTTGTTAAATATACGTCGTCTCCCTGGAGTCGAAATCATCTTTGATTTATTAACTTCAGATATTTGTATTATATATTCATACTTAAATACATCTTGTTGTGCAATATGCTATATCAACATGGCTGTAAGTTGAATAGTTTGTGTAGATAAGTAAGAAGGTAAACAACATGTAAATAGTTATCAAGACCCATGAACTGAAGTTGTATGTTCTATTATCACCAGTAGTTGCATCTCCAAGATTAAAAATGATTGACAGAATCAACTTGTAGTATGCCAAGGCATAGAAAGTACTGCTGGAGTTTAGTTTGATATAGAGTTATCACAATGTAAATCCATGGAATCTGTTTCTGGAGAGTCAATTTGCAAAGAATTTATTATTAAGACTATTGATCAGAAACATTATTATTGGGTTCCTGAACTGGACTGACCTTGCTGTTTTCCCACATTTTTCTTCCAATTATTCTGACTGCCTTCTGGATTACTTCTTCAATGAAAAGACATTTAGCTCTATCATAAATACTGCACATATCCATCTTCAAATAAAATTATGGCAGTTCTGAGGGCTTCAATCCACAAGAATAAATAAACAGCACCTTTTTCAATATTCAATTGACTTTATTGTTATCACTTACCCATGTTAAAGTCAACAATGAACACAGAACTATAAGGATTTCCCAGTACTCCTTATGCATACTTGGTGATTACATTTGCAGAAAATGACTCTTATCAGTGTCATAGAGAAATGGTTTGCTCATAAAGAATAAGAGTAGTAGTCAAATGAAGGCAATGTAAAATGGAATGTGAATCAAAATGAGAACAATTATTAATGCAAGTTGTGCAAATGATGAAACAACATTTAACCTCTAGACAGATCAAGCTAGTGAAAAGCATTGATTTGTTAAAAGGACAAGTGGCCTCAGATAAGGCTAGGGAGGTAGATGAGAACTCAAGACTGCAGGGGAAGACAAGAATATGTGGCAATTAAGAACATGAAATAGACAAGAGCACAAGACAGACAAGAATACAAGATAGACAAAGTTATAAGGCAGACAAGAGCATGAGATAGATAAAGCTACAAGGCACTTTACCTACTATTTTCTAACTTTCCTTCCATTTTTTATACTCAGAACTCCAGCACTTATCTCTAGCACTCACTTCCTTGCTCTATATAAGTCTTCCTTCTTAACAAAATTCAGCTAGTAAGTTTCTGCTTAATAGAGTGAGCCTCCAGGTCAGCAGAATCTAATATTATAGTTATGTCATAGTCATAGTCATAGTTATATCAAGAAAGGAGTTAATGTAAGTGGAATCAAAAGTAGATAAATAGGAAACAGAGTCAAGACAGAATCAAGATAAAGTGGATATAGGTAAAAAAAAGTGTAGTGGAGTCATGATACTCATGGGGCCATGTGATCCATTTCCCATGGTTTGGCAAAAAATATAACTGGGCTCCAAAATCAATAAGAAAGCTGATTCCTATAGCTCAACTAATTTGGAAGTTTATTCCCATAGTTTAGCTAGTAAGGAGTTTGACAAAGGCAGCAAAAAGCAGATGAATGGAAGTGAAAAGGAAATTAAAAGAATAAAAAACCTTTGAAAGGTTAGTTTCTTGATAAATAGTATAAACCATTGATTGAAGCAATGTTCTTATAAACTAAGGAAGGCATACATGTGGGCAGTACATATAGTGGCAAATGAGTCAGACTGTGAGTCTGAAAGCAAACTAAAGGAAGAGGTAGAATAGCCTGAATTAATTACTAAGGCAGAGGAACAAGTATTTTGATTGATGAAGAAGAATATGTCATAGTAGATATATATGATAATAACTATTATAGTCATGATAGTAATTTAAAGCACTTAATGGCAATGACTAAGGCTCCAGAGGAGGAGGAGACTATCAGCAACTGCCATGTAAAGATGTGCTAAATATACTTGTGCAAAGCATCAGAGAAGCTGGAAAGGCCAGAGTTATAGCAGGTAGAAAAACAATATCTTGTTAGCTATATAAATGTAAAAGGCCATCTAGCTTGGACTCTATGGGACTTGAATAGAACCAATATGGAAATGATGTCCCAGTTTGCTCATGTGCATAAAATACAAGTGTATAAATTGAAAGAGCCACTAATGCTCTAGTTAAAAATAGTTGGAAAAATTCATAGTTCAATATAGAATAAGAGTTAAAGTAACTACCTTAGAATTAACTTCTATCAAGTATATCAAAGTGGTAAACTTTGATTACTATAACATAATAACTGGAACTCCATTTCCATAGAAGAGCAAAGTAGTTCTCAACTTTGTGAATGATAAAGTCATTATTAATGAAGTGGCAATGGATGCCAAGAAAGTGGCATTGGAAGATATAGATGTATAGTTGCACTATCAAAAAGCAATAGAGCATCATTGCTTATTAATGTGACTAGAGTAATTAGGCATTTCCAACATTATTAAATACAATAGGGTTTTGAAATATTAGCATTTTACTAAAGCCTACTTAATTTTTCTCAATAGCTAAATTTAATTCTTCTTATGAAATTACTGATCTCTCTATCAGTTTGCTACAGAATATCTTTAAACAACTTCTGTTGTGTGTAGATTGATCAGGCAATCAAAACAATATCTAATATATAGGAGTTTATATAGATTCTTGCTGAGATATACATATTCTATTGTCAAGGTATAATGCTAAATTAATGGCATTGCACAGCTATAGCTCCATTTGGCTGCAGATTATCTTATTAATTAATGTGATTATATATTTGATGATTTCATCAGATCTATAGTGATTGCCTTGATTTATTATTAGTGCACCAATAATTCTGATTATTTAAATTAAATTACCTGATTTTTAGAGATCTGAGCATAGCTATATGATTGATTTGGGTGTGCATTAGATTAAAATACTGAGAAGCTGATATCTTAACATCTAAGCCACTAATAAGGCTGATATAACATAATCTAGAGAGGGTCTTTTAATGCAGATAATTGTGACTATATTATTTGCTTACATTTTTTAGCAGTTTGTTTTATTTAGACTTTTTGATGATTTATAGCTTTGTCATATCTTATTACAGATATATTACTATATAAATAGCATTTCAATATTATTATGAGCTGATAAGATACAATATGCTATATTGTAAAAATAATCTTTGAAGGCTGTAGCTCACTTACATCAATTTCTGGATTGTGATTATAGAGCCAAATAAAGCCTAAGATTATCTTCTATTTTCCAAGACTGGTAATAGCAAAGATAGCATTCTTTGAGTAATTGTGATAGTAGAGGACTAAATCCACTATAAAGTAGATAAATTCTAATTTATTAAATGTTTTATTAATATTGTAAACTGGAATGGGGTGAGCAAAAGGGCAGGTTATCAGTTGGTATTGTTCTACATAATTAGAATTTAAAAAAAGTCTAGTAGCACCACTATTCAATAAAGCCACAATGCTTCAAGTTTGTTAAATATCTGTAGTTTCAATCTTCACATCTAATTATAAAGAATTGAAAAAAGAAGCAGAAGCCATAATATATTAGTGGAGAAGGTATCATTTCTATGCTGCAATATGCAAGCATAGAGGAGAAGAACAAAGAAGGTTTGATTTGGACCTTTAATTAAGGAGGTATTCTGTATATTAGAAAGTATACTTATAGTTTTAGCCAGTGAATCATTAAAATTAAAAGTTGTATTTAATAGCTCTATAGATAAGGTCTCTACTGCTAGTATATTAGAAGAAGAAAAACTAGAAGCATCTTTTGTAGCAAAAAGCTATAAAAGAAGCTCTTCCTATTTAAAAGTGAAAAGACAGTAGACTTAAAGATAGTAGACTCTTAATTCCTATAGGCAGTAACATGCAAAATAGCCTGGCTTTCCACATTAGTAGCAAAGTAGAGATATAGCAGAGCATTGATAAAAGGCACTAACCTCTATAAAAACTCCTAAAATAAGTAATTGTAACTGAAAAATGAGAGGAGCTTCTACTATAAATATATATAGAAAAGAAAGAACAAAGGGAGTGGAGTATGTAGCTAGTGCTAAAGTAGAACAATAAGTAGGTAGAGGGATGTGAGCACATTTTAACTCTTGCTTTAGCTCTATAAGCTGCTACTAATCTTAAGCCACTATGTATCATGTTTTTTAATCTGCTTATCACCTAAATATTCTATGGCTAGATTATCAATATGCTCTATAAAAGTAGAGTAAAGTCCATTGCAAAAGGTGAAGCAGAGCTAAAGGCCATTGGAATACTCTGCCTATTCAATGAAGGCATAAAAGAAGTTAATATAGTCATCTAAAGTTTACCTTTTTTAGCTATATTAGTTACAAATACAAAAAAAGAGAGCAGTAATCTTAGCTAAATTTAATAAAAAAAAACTCAGCTTAAAAATCCTTCTTAAAGTCTTTTCAACTAGCAAAGCTGTTTACTCCTCTATAATATTGAAATATTTATAGAGCATAGGTTGAAGCATATGCCATTTTTATATAAGAAAGAATCTAGGCTATCTTTAGTGCATTAAAGTTAAATGCATTATTACTAAGCTAAATATTGATGTGAAATTAGGTTATTTAGATTAGTCTGAATAGATGCAATCACAAATGAACCAGCTTTTACTAAGTTCTAAGGCTAAATTACATGTTACAAAGTACTTTTATAGAATATATAAGTGAGTAATAAAGTTTATTGATTTTTTAGTCAATGTAATCTCAGTCACACCAAAAGAAGGTCTAAAAAGCATATCAAACTATTGACCTGAAGTATACTACTGCCTTGGGCCTAAGATATCCACTTTCTGGAGATTCTAAGTGTAGGCAATTAATAACCTGCTAAATATTACAAAATTCCCCTTTATTTATATTATTTCCCCTTCTTGTGATGTGTGACATTTTTCAGTTATTCTGAGTCATTTTCTAGCTATTGAGCCTCCATTTTCTGGTTCTAAGAGACTTGGTATAAATTTTTCTAGCTAAAAGAGGATTTTTCAGTATTTTTGGTGCTCTAATTCCATAAATTGTTAATATCATCCTCAATTCTTTTTCAAATGCCTTTGGACCTTTTTTATTAGGTGTGTATTAATCAGATTTTTCCAGTAATATCTAACACAATAGGGTTCTATGGCTTTTCTGTTGAGATATAAGCATTTTACTGAAGCCTGCTTAATTTTGTAATTATAAAATATTCTTTTGCATTAGGCTTATTAATCTATTATTACTGTAAGAGCAACCTCTAGAGGCTGTGGCTCAGTCATACAGCTGGCAGAAGGAGATCCAAAGATGTGGTGTTAATCTAGCAAAGAGAAATTTAAAGAAAATAAGTTTAAAAATTTACTCTGCCCATTAATAGAAAATATTCTGAGGTCAAGTCATGTGATGGTTACATGTAACATCACAGTGTGGCATTTTCATGCTGTGTAACTAATGTAACTGATGTCACAGTTACATTACAGTGAGAATTGAATTACTTTTGATAAGGGCTTCATTAAAGCTCTTATTAAAAATGATTTATTTTCTAAGATCTGGCAAAAGCTCCTAACCAATAAGGAAGGTTTGTTCTTATAATCCAGCTAGTAAGGAGTTTGACAAAAGTAATTGAAGGTGAGTAAATTAGAGTGAAAAGGCCTAAAAATTAGAAGAAAACATGGAGTAAGGAATCTCTAAATGAGTAGTTCCTTAATAGAAAGTATGCAAGCTTTATCACAATAATAGTGTTTTTCCATTAAATATTATCTTCTGCTATAAAGAAATCTTATTCTTGGTGACTAAACAAAATATTATTTCAGGCTTTTTATGCTTGAATTATATATATTGTCATATAAATATGACCACTTCATTTTATTTCTATAGTATATAAGAGTTAAAGGCCTACTAAAAGTCTGACAAGAGTATGAAACAATCTCATAGATTCTAATTACTTTTATTCTCAGCCACTGCTGAATCTATGACCCTCTCTAAATCATCATTTTTTCCATGCTTAGTTTAAATGGGCTAGTTTTTTTACTTGCAAGTCTGTTTAAAATCACTTTCTATTATAAGTATTTTTAATTTATTTGCTAATAGCATTGCCTGCTGTTGAGCCTCCTTAGGCTCATCTTCAATACTTCTTCCTCACCTTCACTTTCAGACTCACACTCTAAATTATTTACTATAGTATATGCAATCTACACATATACTTTTCTTAATTTACAAGAATACTGTTTCAACTAGTATTCTATACTACCACAATTAAAGCATTCTTTCTGGGCTTATGCAGCTCCTACTAGCTCACCAGATCCATCTTGGGGCTTAGAACTCTGCCTGGGCATTGCTGCTTGTTGCTTTTGCTTTTTAAGTACTATTAGCTTCTTTATGGCCCCCTCTGCCAAGTATAATACTATGGCTATAGTTTGTTGCACTATAAATTATAAATTACAATTACAGTCCATTTTAAACTTTTTTGCCAAGAAGATACTGATTTTTGTTAGTTTCCTTGACTAAATATATTAACTGCTGCTATGCTATTTATAGTACTATACAAGCTGCTTACTTATACCAAATTGTATAAACAAGGAATTTCTCAGCAGAATTTATTTCTATGGATAAATTATTATTCTTAAGCATTAACTTCAACATTTTAGCTGGTAGACTATTTATAAATGCCTCATAAATCATGTATGGATTGAAATATACCACTATATTCTATACATGCTTCAACAGAGTATCATAAAACCCTTGTACTCTTATGCTATCTTTATATATAGTATTTCTAAATAGGCAGCCTCTTAAGCATCTTGCATAGTGGATAGATTAATAAATTGATTATACAATCCTTCTAAAATATCCTTAAATGTCCAATGTTCAACTATATAGTTGATATGTAATATATGATGATAGTATCATACCTTTGCTTCTTCTTCAAGAAACTCTACAAGTACAAAGACTCACTTATAAATCATTTCTAAACCTCTATAACAACATGCTGCTAAATAATAGCATATATCTATTGCCTAGTCTTCTAATTAGAAAAACTAGTATTTACTAATGTAAACTTGAATATGTTTTCCATTGCTCTTACAAGCTTTTACTCTCTCTAGAAATCTGAATTTCTTATTCAGTGCATTGTTTATTAGTCAATTGAGATGGTCATAGATTCCCTTTTTTTCTTGGGGCCTGCAATATTAGTTCTCATATTAGGCTGTCTTCTTGTAATCAATGTTATAACATATATTATAATCTCATTTTGTCTATTAGAATAATGCTATGTGCTTCTTCAAACATTACTCCTTAGTCATCAATTAATAACTCCTCACCTACATTCATATATGCATTTTGTATTCTTTGATAACTGACTCTACTAGCTTATAACACCACTATTGGCAGTTCTCATAGGGTCCTATCACTCTTTGCTACATTCTCTTTTACAGGCACTGGAGTCAATACTTCTAACCTAATGACTGAGACTCCAGATTCCTCTTTCACTTGAGTGATCTGCTTAGAGGGTGGCATAGATGTTATCATTTCCACTGCCAACAATGGTGGTAATATCAGATCTGCCAGTGTATGTTATCATTGAGCTGCTGCTTGTCTTTTTGCAAAGTTCTTTTAAAACTCATCCACTTATTTAGATGCATTTAATTGGCTGATAGCTTGGCTAATAGCAGGGGCTTTCTAATTCCAAATCTGTTTATATCTGGCCATGCTAGCTGGAGTTGCTGTGGATCCTGCAAACTCTTGTACTTGCTTGTGCTCTATATACTGCTAGACCTCTAGCTCAAATATTTATGTATAAAATTCCATGTACTTTGCAGATTCTTTATTTAAAATTTTCTGGCTTTGTTGAGTCATTATTTTTAAATGCTTGAGCACATAGATCAGCAGTTGCTAATGAGTTGTTGCTTTTAACACTGGATACTTGTCCAATATAATCTGTAGCTGAACTCTCAGCATTGACTCTGCTCTTAATTCCTTGTTCTTGTCAGATAATATGTCTTCATAAACACTATTATCTCTATCTTCTTACACTAATTCTCTTAGTGCTGCATAGCTCATTCTTTTTACTTTAGGCATTTGCCCTCTATTTGTAAGAGCAACCTCTAGAGGCTGTAGCTCAGTCATACAGCTAGCAGAGAGAGATCCAAAATTATATTAATAAAGATAATATAAATACAAAATAAGTGCTAACTTAGCAGAGGAAGATTCAAAAAGAGAAAGTCTAAGGAGCCACTCTGCCTATCAATAGAAAATATTCTGACATTGAGTCACATGACTGTCATGGTGTGATGTCACACACTGTGACTAATGTCACAGTCATATCATAAGTCACTCCCTAAGTTATGGAGCCATATGAATTGAATTACTTTTAATAAGGGCTCTGATAAAGCCCTTGTCAAAAGTGATCCACACACTATTGGCTAAATCCAATTTGGAAGTTTGTTTCCACAGTTTAGCCAGTAAGGAGTTTGATAAAGGCAATAGCAAACAAATAAATCTGGGTGAAAAGGCATGGAAATTAAAAAGAAACATGGAGTAAGAAGCCTCTAAAAGGGTGGTTCCCTAACAATTTAATCAAGTTTGCACAATTTGTGCTGGCTGCCCCTTGAAGGTCACTATACATAGGCACTTGGCCTATATATTTGTGCAGCCTAGCCTGTACTAAGAGGCCATTGCTGAGTATAAGACAGGGCAACTATTTAGACTCAGACTTTGAGTCTCACCCTGTGGATATACTAGAGACATTGGCCTCTATATTCACCACATTGGATGCATTGTGCATTCTCATTCAGAATAAAATCCTGATTAGCTGAGCTAACCATGCATACACATATGGAGTCACCTTCTTGGCTTATATGTTATTTTTGAACCATTCCCTGCAACAGGAGGCAGTGGTTATTAATGATAAGAGGCTTTAATGCCTTGACTGTTATAGGACCCTGCAGTCCATTGGCAAATAGGTGGTATAAAGCTACAGTAGGTGACTGGCAGTGCTTGCTGCTATAATAGCAGAATGACCAACACCTCTTTGATAAAGCATTCTAAAATGAAATTTATTACCTCATTGTGCAGGACTCCCATGCCCACAACTTCTGGACATGCCAGTACATGTCTACTGATAAAGCTTCTAACAAGATAGAGAAGCCAATATCTGATTAATCTATTGATCTTTCACTGATAATATTCCCACTACAGGACTACAGGGATTTCCTGCCTCAAGCAGGACCATTGGACACAAGTCACAAGCCCATGGCTGAGTATGATCTCCTTTATTATGATATGGATGTTGCAACAGCCAACCCATTCTGATTAATTATATTTATAATTATATTTAGTATATAATATTTAATTTACTATATTACATACCACTTAGCTGCTTTGTAAGCAGCTTACTTTTTTGTTGTAGACTATAGTGACAATAGACCAAGTCTGGTCTAATTCATTGAGTTTGCACTCTAAGCTATTTAAACCAGTAACTTTGTTACAGCAGCTATCCAGAGAAGTGGTATTAGCTGCCCAAGTGTTACTAAAAGCCTCTGGTAAAGTGCAAGGGGGAACCTGGCCTCAAATTACATTGTGTGATAAGTGTAATGTCAGCATGAGTAATGGTGCCATCACATAAGAGTTTTCAGGCAATTGGCAGAACTGATCTAAGTCCTGTATTGCAAAGTGATGGGCTCCTTTTATAACCCAACTAAAGAAGTATCCAGTAATGGTAGACACAGGAAGTGGGTGCTGTAATCACAAGGTAGATAATAGAAATCAATAAGATAAGATAACAGCTGTTTACAATAAGTCAACTATGACTCAGGAGGAGTGTGAGAAGATTGCTTAGATTCTATATCATCAGTTGGTTGGAGGCCTCCTCTGGCTTGCAATCTCTACAAGAGTGGATATACAACATTCAGTACAACAGCTAACTCAATTCTTTGATTCATATTCATATATTCATTGGAATGTGGCAATATGAGTCTTACGGTACTTAAAAGGGATGTGCAACCTACCACTAGGCTTAGGCAGGGAGACGGACATCAATCTGGTGGGCTTTACTGACTCAGATTGGGAAAATTGCTTGGACACTTGGCAGAGTGTCGGGGGTTATGCATGGTCCCTGGGTTCCAGCCTAGTATCATGGTCAACACAAAAACAGAAGACAGTTGCAGCCTCATCTTGTGAAGTGGAATATATGGCAGCATTCGAGGCGGCGCAAGAATGTATTTGGTTACGGATGCTGATGAAAGCATTAGGCTACTCTAAGGAAGGGGCAACCACACTTTTATGCGACAACAATTCAGCAATCAATCTTTCCAAGGACCCCATGCTTCACACCCGAGTCAAACACGTTGATATAAAATATCACTTCCTCCGGGAGTGCGTTGCGTCTAATGAGATTAATCTCCGATATATCAGCACCAAGAACAACATTGCAGCGAAGGCCTTATCAACCCTGAGCTTTGCAAGGCTTCGATCAATGATGGGGCTGCAGTAGAAGGCGGATTCTGCACAAGGAGGAGCACGCTTACGATGAGGAGGAGCGTTGAGATCCAGGGCCGCTATTGGACATCGACCCTTATATCACACTGATCACATCTATACGGACAAAGCAGACTCGGATGTATATAGACACACTACGATACGAATAGCACTCTAAGTCATTGCTACACAGACTGAGGATTAGGTACTTACAGTATCTGTGTTTACTTAGGTCCCCCTGGTTCAGTTTCCAACACGATAAGCTTGGATCAGTCAAAGATTATATGAAAGAAAATCATAAAATGACGACGCACATTATTGGTCCAATGGTTCACCATTCTCTCAATAAATGATACTCAGTTACGGTAACCCTGACACTTCAATCAAAAACAGCCTATGAGCACTCAAGTAAGCGATGCAGTAATGTGGCTATGTTGTTCATCCAGCCTGAGTAGCTTTCGAGAAGAAAACAAGACCACAATTTAATAGCTTGAAGCAAAGACCTGAATGAGGCAAGAATTAAAGAGACCTCTCGTTAGTCCTGTACTTGCAGCGACATGATCAATGCTTGAAATATTGCAACAGACGATCGTCCTTGTATGGGATATATATGTATTACCTTTTCGCCGATGATCCGTGACGGATTGTAGTATTGCACAGAGCTTGCTTTGTTTGCAGACTTTCAATTCAAATCTGCTCCTGAGCCTTCTTGAAGAGGATATTCGAATGCTTTACTTCATGTACCACTGCGGAAGCAAATCAAGTAATCGAAACGCAATCTCTTCGCATGTTTCTAGGTGAAGTAAGCCAGAAAAGTCTCAACAGATCATGTACAGAAGTCATGCTTCTATCGCAGCTTGGTGGCCTGGTCACACGATATCCAGATAAAGGGGAGCGATGAATGAGAGGTCTGTGGCCGTATGCAACCCATTGTCGCCAATCTGCTGATGTGATTTACCCAGACGCTGGCCCGACGCAAGGCGTGTTCAAGGAAATTCCCGAGAGTGGCTCTGATACACACACGAAGCTCGGTGGCACGAGGTACATGGTGGCCGGTTTTTGACAAAGGACTGAAAATGGCCATGTATCGCCGCGCTCTGGGCACTGGTTTATAAGGCTTCAGGGTACCAATAGCACGATTTCTTAGCTACAGATCCCCTACTGAGCCCCACGACCATTTACATCCCTATCATTATCTCGCGACGACTCATTAAAACCCACTTTCTGACGAGCGCACCTTCTACATACGAGACATATACCCCACTCAATTTATACCAAACCAACCCTCATCGATACCATGCCCAGCAGATTTCAAAAGTTTTTCCGAGTTCCAACTGTAAACACGATGCTGAAGACTGAAGCAGCACTGGTAAGCGCATCTTCTCATTTTATATCGAGGATACAGTTGAGTACTTACTGTAACCCCCTTCAAGTACAAAACTTATCACGACGAGCCTAGGTTTGCTCATAACGACTTTGAGCTTTACCAAGACCAACCTCCTAAGACGCTGAGCCAACAGTTCATCAACGATTTAGCTGATCTCAGGAAGAACACCACCATTGTCGGTCGCAACCCCGCTGAGGAAGCCCTATGCCGGCTGATGCGCCCGCTCTTCGAGCCTAACGCATCGCTTGCCTGGCCTCCTGCTCCGCACAAATACGACTCGTACTCTGATCGCGGTAAAGAGGAAACGAATTCCCCCTCTGTTTGGTCCACCTCGCAACGATCCACACAGTGGAACGAAGGCGCCTCTGCCGTCGAGTCTCTGGAACTCTTGCGCGACCCACCTCAGTATTATGGCGAACTCTACCGTTCGCCGATTTTCAATCCCCCGAGTCCCGCTCCTGCACCCAGAATGATCCCTCATATCATCGGCGAGGATGACCCTTTCAATCCGTTTTCGTACGACATCCTCCTTGAGGATAAGAATGAGCGGAGAATCGACACAGCCAATGGGATGGTCTTTGCACCTGTCCCACGACATTCGACCGTTGCCGCACTCGCCAACTTCGAGGTCATCGCTATGGCGCCGCCGATGGGGGTTGCAGTCGAGAAAGAGCCTTCATCAAACCAGAACGACAGCGTAGCGGGGTCCTCTATTCCCAACAAAGAGCCAGCCCTGCATGAAGAAGCTTTTGTCCAGCCGTCGGCGAAGACCGACAAAGTTGCTTAAGGCCAGTTGATGTTTTGGAGCCGAATTGGCCAATGCAGTCAGAGTCCTTTAGCAGACTTTACCATGAGATCAGCAGCAACGAAATCCCAGGGCACCGATCCCTGGGCCGCAACAGCCACATCACGACTTTTTTCATGACCAGGGCGGCATCAGACGGGAATGCCGTATGCACATACATGTACTAGTTCATAGTTTTTTTTTTATCTCGAGATCCTGTATATCGACATTTCTTGAGTATGCGTAACGAGAGACGAATGAGTTCACCGGTCATACATAGATCAATGATTAGTATTAGTTGAAAGTCGCTTTGGCAATTCTGCTGATGAAGCACCGGCGATAAGATTAGATCCTGTTCGAAAGCAAAAGCAACGTTACTACGACAATGACGTTAACGTTGCTTTGATATACGTTTTCCCACAAGAGTAAAGTATCATATACTATATATTCACAATCATACGATGTGCGTCTGGGAACACTGTAATATACACGATTGAGATAAAGAACAGCTGGAATCGTCCTTTCTGTTCGGATAAAGGAAGTCAGGAGATGATCAGAAGTCTGTCTTGTCAATGTCTGATCTTGTCATAGTTTCTGATGCCATGATATTGAGAGACGCTAACATCAAGCTCTGGTTGGAAAGGGCATTGGTCGGCGAGTTTGGAGGAGTACGGGCGTCATCGCCAAAGGGAGGGGTGGGAGGTGGGTGTTGGTGAGAAGCGAGGCGAAGGCCTTTCGCAGAGGAGCTGAGAATCTTGTCGTACGTGACGTTGTCAACGATGAGATCAGACAGTGATGTCGCTGGGCGCTCATGTGGGGTAGTAGGGTGATTCCCCTCTTGCTGGCAAGAGGCGGACTGTATTATGGATGCCGCTTTGTCTGACTTGGTATTAAGAGTAGAATACGCTTCGGTGTTCGAGATGCCAGTCATCGTAGGTGTCGTGCCTTGTTGAGCCGGGGAGACAGACTGCATCTTCGTCGCTTGAAGCGATTTCAACACACAGGGAGAGGAACTGGTATTCCATGTACTCACCAACTGAAGCTACTTTATGGATAGCTTCTTGAAGGCTAGTGGAAGCTATTGAGAAGGGGAAACAGTTTAAGGTCTCGGAATGATGAGCGTTGATATCTCAAACTTGGACAGGGCTGTACATATATGACACTGGGAGATGTCCATTACAAAGACCCATTTAGGACAAAGCAACAGAAGAACATCCGAATCCCGAATCCAAGGTGCCTTACAACATACGCAAAGTCAGGGGACAAAGTCAGGGCACCAGAGTCCAATTTTCGTAATGATAGTTTTGGACTGCTAATTCTGTTTTCAATATGACTTGTTGAACTTCCACAGTGTCTTCACAGAAGTTTAGCTGCGGAAGCTCCACTAGATGTCTATTACACTACATATAAAATTGGTTATTCAGTTCGGTGCGTCGCCCCAACAACCCCGAGACTGACTAAAGTACTAGCAGAATATTACCTACACTCGCTCCTGCTGCTCTTTCGCTTTTCACTATTGCCAGGGCTCAGCGAGCTGGTACCCGCACTGCAGACTCATCCATCAGTCTCGTGGTAGAAGTGCACATCCGGCGACAGGTGACAACTTCGGTGGCTTCATAAACCGCTATACTGAGAACACCTGGGATTCCTCATTGTGTCCCGATGACAAGGCCAACTGCGCCTCAGACGGCGCCAACAACTCGGGTGCCTATGGATTACGACTAACGGCAGTTCTCTCAGACTGGTTCATCACTAATGGCGCTCAGAAGCGTGTCTACCTGTCCGCTAGTGACAGTGAGTACCAGATCTTGAAGCTGCTGAACCAGGAGTTAAGGTTTGATGTTGACGTATCAAACCTTCCTTGCGGCCTCAACGGCGCGCTCGACTTCTCCTGGACGGATGCTGGTGGAGGCACTTCTAAGTATCCTACCAGCAAGGCTGGAGGGAAATACGATACTGGCTACTGCAACTCTCAATGCCCCGGAGATCTGAAGTTCATTGCCGGACAAGTAAGGGTCTTCGTAGTCAATGATCTCTGACAGATCATTTCCTAGGCCAACGCTGAGGCGTTGGCAGCCTTCTTCTAACGACGTCAACGCTGGTATCGGTAACTACGGCGCCTGCTGCAATGAAATGGACGAATGCTGAGGCACCAATACCCCCCAGACAACTGCTACGACTCCATTTGCGATCCCGACGAGTGCAACTTCAGTCCGTATCGCATGGCAGACACGTCTTTCTGTGGCAAGGGCAAAACCGTCGACACCTCTTAGCAATTCACACTTTGGGCACCCTTAGCGAGATTCGGCGCTTCTTCGTCCAGAACGACGTTGTTATCCAGAACTTCAACTTCAGCATCGTCGCTAGACATCACCCTGGCGTTCTGCGGTGCGCAGAAGATTTCGTTTGGAGACTGCAATTATTTATTTCGACGAGAATGAGGATTCTAACCCTCAGTCAGCTATACTGGTCTGAGTATGAGTCTCTTAAACTTTATCTACGCAGAATCACTGGCTACCAGCGGTATCTTGGACATGGAGACTTGTATATTGTATAGGTATTATCGGCTATGTTTCTACACATATGCCAACCTTGACTGCAAACATTTATAAGGCTTGAGCCATTTCATGATATTTTGGAAAGTTTCTCGGACTGAAAATATCATAGATCTGATGAGCCTTAATTGATTTTGTGTTGTGAATACATGCAAAGTACTCCAAGAGTCAGTGGGGAAAACATTTATTGCTTACTTCAAAAAGAACTAGTACTAAATAAAGGGCGACCTAGAAATCTAAGGATACATGATGTATGCGTCTTCCTCCCTATAAATCTATACATTGTGAGGTGATGCCGAGGTACCCGTGTCTGATTCAAGTCTCGCTATCCTTTCCTGTTTGGCAAAGCTTCAAAGACTTAGTCATTCATCTGGGAAGATTCGAAATCATAAATTTGATGGGCTTTAATGATGCGTTATAAATACATGCGATATTGCATAAGAGTGAGAATTCGGGAAGGCGATGACTGCCAAGTTCGTATACATACGTATCTGACGAGATTAACCGCCAGTCAACAGATGAACATCTCCAATACCCTCACTCTACTTCAATGCCGCGAGATCAGAGACATTGTGAGTAGTATTCGTTCAAGACAGTGCAAGTCGATCCAGACGCGCAGACCGTAGGTCCACTCCATCCAATACCGCCACTGGGAATGCTTAGGACCGTCATAAAATAAGTGTAAATGAAAATAACTCACCATTGGCCGTACTTCGTCTGAGTAGCGGTAGAGGGGGGTGCAGATGCAGTTGTTGTTGGTGAACTCGGACTAGAACCGGTGTTCGTGTAGGTCGAGTCAATGTCGCCGAACCTGATGTTCGAGTAGATGACTTGGGCATTCGGGGAGTTGGCCTCAACATCCGCGGGAACACCAGACGAAGTAGAGCAAGTACCACGTGCGATACCTGGCTGACTTGGGTCGGCATCGGTGGGATAGCTACTGTCGAGCCAGAGCATGCTGGCTGCGTGGTCATCCCAGACACTCAAGACGAGAACCATGCCATTGGCCATAGCCTTGCTCATGTTGGCAAGTCCTCCCTTCGAGCCAAAGCTGTCGGTATCGCCAAAGGCGGTCTTCTGAGCTGAGCAGAAGTCGGAGGTGATAGAGTCAAGGTCAGAAGACATGCCGGGGATGTTGACTTTGGAATTTTGGATGACCCTGCCATTCTGGACGTAGAGACGACGTATCTCGCTCAGTGTACCAGATGCGCTGCCAGAATCAGTAATGAATTGCGTGACGACGGTGAATTTCTGGGAAGTGTCGACGGCAAAACCGGAGCCACTGCCGTAGAAGGTCGTGTTGCCCATCCGGTAAGAGTTGAAGTCGCAACCATCGGGATCGCAGATGGAATCATATCTGCTATCAGGGTTGCTGGTGCCACCGCAAGAGTCCCCGCTGCAGCGGGTAAGACCGCTAGCGGTGCAAGGATGAGGTGTGTATGCACTGGAGACGGAGTTCGCCTCCCAGACGTCCATCTCGTTGCAGCAGGAGCCGTAGTTACCGGTGCCAGCATTCGGATCGCTGGGAGAGCCTTGCCAGCCTTCAGAGTTTGCCTAAAGCACAAGTCAAATTCTGGAGGATCATATGTTTCAAGATGTACTTACCTCGCCAGCAATGAATTTGATGTCTTGAGGACACTGAGAATCGCAGTACCCTGTTCCATATTTCGCTCCAGCTTTGTTTGTGGGGTACTTAGACATGCCACCATCTGCGTCCATCTCTGAGAAGTAAAGAGCACCATTGAGACCACATGGGAGTTGGGAAACGTCGACGTCGAAGGTGAACTCCTGGTTCAAAACCTTGAACATTTGGTACTCTGTGTCGCTAGCCATGAGATAGACACGCGAACCAATGTTTTTCTGTTGGCCGTTGGTGACGAATTTAAGGGTGAGGGCGTTGCCGCTGGAGGTAATACCATAGGTGCCGGAGTAGTCGGCACCATCCAAGGCACAGTTAGCGGCACAGGTCACATCGTCAGGGCAGAGCGTAGCGTCCCACGTGTTTCCAGTATAACAGTTGGTGAAGCCACCGACGTTGTGGGTCCAACGCCAGTTGGAATCGAGTGCGACAGAGCCGCTGGTGGTGGTGCAGCTGCCACCAGATGTGCATTTCTGCCATGAGAGCGATGGATGTGTTTCTGCCGTATTGGTGCCTGCCTGTTGGGCATGCACGACGGCGAGATAGGCGAGTGAGATGAGAGCGACCTTGGGAAACATTGGATAAAGCCTAGTTCTAGTAAGTTTGTTGGACCCTCTGAGTGACGACACCTCATCGTAAGGACGACCTTTTATATTGACGAGAACGGAAAATAACCGGGAACCTTGAAAGATTCAGTTTCGTCCTACACCGACGTGCCAGCATATTCACTTACCATCAAATGCGCTCCGAATCGCATCCTGTTTCATTGCATTCCAGTCATAAGACCTCTCAATACCGAATACTGTCCGCAGGCCATCCACATTTCGCCGTTCTTCGTGAGGATTTTTTCCGATCTCCACGATTTGGCACTTATATGCACGAGAAGGCAACAGTAACGGTAAGATGTCGGGAGGCAACTAGTGTTGAGGATAATCTCTAATTTCTTTTGTTAAAAAAGGATTCCCCAAGTGGCTAGATACATACCGTAGAACATAGTAGGTTGATACTCCATAGAAGGAAGTACTCGTACATGTTTAGGAATGCGTGGGAAACCACAGAAAACCTGCTATGATTGCTGGTCGGCGATTGCCGACCGGTGTGGCACCATCCCCGTGTAACCTTCATGGGCCAGTACAGCTCATTCAACACACACTGCGCGGCGTCGACTGCGGTATCCTCTAAGTCTCATTTCTGTAAGCTTGAAAAAATAGTTGCTTCGTTGTTATCCTCAGATCTGTTCCAGATAAACGTATCCACATGAGCAAACATAAGCATGTCACGCCACCCGTGTTCATGTGTCAAGAAGCTTCTCCGCGCTAACAAATTTCTATGCGAAGATCTAATACTGTCTTGATCAAGTAAGATTGAGCATTTCGGGCCGATTCAAGCTGTCTGGTATCTGTGAAGTTATTATAAATGCGATCAAACCTCGCCATCAAGGGCTCTTGCCATCGACTCAGAGTTTGACATATGCTCTTTTACATTACAGCCCTCTCGTTATTAGGAATTTGTATCAATATGAGGCTTGTTTCACATTATGGGTGCGGAGGAGCACACTATTCTGGATCATATACTACTCTGGATTATATTTGGGAGGTAAAATGTCGAAATACGGATAATTGTCTCTCGGCCACACCGAGGTGCAGACCCACGAGAACAATGTGACTTCTTTTTCAATCGGTATGTTGTCGGACAGGAGAAGGGAATAATTAGCTCCAATGTCATACCAGAGAAATGCACACCGGATCATGACTGTCTGGTGACCTTGAAAATTTAGCAAGAAGCATGATGAACACTTAATAACTATATTGAGTTTGACATTCAAAAGAAATAATCCGAGAAATACGAAACATATTAAAAGAAAAGTAACATAGAGAGAGGACAGGTCAATATGAATTCTTTAACGATCCGTAGGACAGACATAAATACTAGTAGTTAATTAAAACATGGATAGTAAATGTTCTGGATGTATTTTCTACCTCGTAGAATCCGGCGTGCTTTTCTTGTGGAACTAAATCAGGTCATTACTATCATGGAAACCATAAGTAGGTGGGGGAGGTTCAATATTGTATTGATTATGAGGGTCATAGTCCAAACGAAGATTACAAGGAGCTCTCGAGCCTAAAGGGTCTTTTTTGACTGTACACACATGACGAGGAAAGTTTCCCTTTGCCGATGAAGGTGGCGACAAGACATCGATCTCCGAAATTCCCGAAGGCGTTAAGGAATCCTGCGGGTCGGAGAATTGCCATACACCATCGGGCCTTCGTGTTGCTATTCGCATGTTTGAGCCAGGAATATGTTCTATATCCAATCTGAAGTTAATTGGAGAAGTTGACTAAGAACAAAGAAACATACTAAATCGAGGAGCCTCAGACCCAAACGGGGTGATCTGTGTTGCAGGATGATAACGATCCAGTTTCTTGTTTGGTAATGTCGGCGTACAACACTCGGGATCATCAAGTGCTCTTTGCTTTGTACGCTTCATCCGCAACGTTGCATAAATGAGACCAGCGATGGATAATAGCCCAATTATTCCTAAAACGATCCCAACGGTTATGAAGCGACTGTCGTGTGAGGGTGAGGGCTGAGTTTGTGGTGTATCCGCACTTGAGGACATGCTTGACGTAGCGGAATAACTGTTAGATATGTGTACGTGCTTCAGACACTGTTCATGAGGACATTCTCTCACTAAACTACCACGCAACTCACTCAGATCTCGATGATTGACCGGCTGAGTAAAAATAAAAGTGGAGCGCGTTGCTTCGAAAGGCTTAAACAAAAGAATGGCGTTCGAGGTCCAGGAGGAGGACGTGACAGAGTATCTCTTGCACAACGGCGGTTCGAGATGAGAAATAAAGCCATGAGGTACTCTTTAATAGATATACATGCTTCACGTTCTCACATAGCACGGACTAGACCTGATCAGGACGAGATTGATGAGAACTGTCATATGCTGAGAATATCTCGAGACAGAATGGTTGACTTGACGTAAAAGATCAGTGACTAGCATAGTAACGACGAAAAAGAAAGAATAAGCCGCGGGGATATGGGCCCCATAAAGTATGAGGGTGCCAGTAGAGAGCCAACTTCAAGCTTTACAGGTTCTCGTTTCAACAATCACTGCTGGCAGCCAATACTTTTTCTTCAGAAAATAGAGAAAAAGAAATGTGTCATGTCATTTCTTGTGCACCTGTTTCCAAGGGGAAAAGGCATGAGACAACGGAAAATGCCTTCTTCCCTTGACAATATATGCACAAGAAATGGCATGACACATTTCTTTTTTCCTATTTCCCAAGGAAAAAGTATCAGCTGCCAGCAGTGAATGAATGCATGACGACGAAGAAGAGAAGTTTCGGAACGTTCCGAGTTTGAGATAATGATAAGATCAATCAAACCTGTTCTGGTTTACGTCAAACCGTCAAACGTTCGTCCTCCACACGTACCGAATTGTTTAATGCTGTCGTCATAGTTAAGGTTGGTGGCGGCGTTCAATTTGATGATTTACACAGCGCTCCATGATGAGGATAGGATGTCGTTCGGTTTGGGACTCGATTTGTCTCGGCTGGGGTTTATGCGCAAAGGAGAAAAGAGCCGTGTTCGCGATGAACAAAAGTTCTGGACATCGTTTATCAGTATGCACGCGATTTCGTGTGTGAGTACTTAAACTACGTACCTCGTCGGCCTGCATGGGCGCTCAATAGAGCTTGAGAGCGAGTATTCAGTAGGATCAAGAGCTCTACATCGAGAGGTAGGTATATTGTCATGCTGCCGATGAAAAAGATACGATCGGGTGATAACGGGGTGCTGTTCGGACGGTATACCAGAAGGTATCGTTAGGCAGCGATGAGAATCTGGGCTAGGATAGAGTCATGCCATTCGCGGCTGAAACAAATCTTTGGTAGCTTGTCAGAGGCTTCATTTGCACCTAGTAAAGCATCTATTGCTAATGATATCAATTGCCCGACAGAACTAATGATCGTGATTATGATAACTAAAACTATAGTCTAACCATATAGGTAAGAGAAACATGAGTATAATTATATTTGAAGCGCATTGTTCCTTCCTCTACTCGTTGACGTAGTGGAAAGCCGTTGTCGTGGACCGTACCGTGTCGAGAAGCTTTAATTTGAACCGTGACGAGTATCCAGGACAGTTGCAAATTTGAAGGCGTCATCGGTTAAAGCCTATTTCTACGGACATTTCAGAAACCCGGCATGGAGATGTATTGGATTACGATGCGTAGGAACCTATATCAATAGAGACAATGAGTGAATAAGGATGTGTCCGAAATCTGTATATAATGATGGCTTACTTCCCGTGAAACGTATGATATGCCGAAATTACCAGGCTTTATACCGCCAGATCGTAATAAGATGCGTCCGTCAATGCCAACGTCGCTACTCGAAAGTCTCTACCAACCACATCTACTGGTATTCAAAGACGCGTCACCGCCACTTTTTCCCCTTTATTTGTCGCCAAGCCTTTCCAACGCCGCAAAGTCGACGAAATCATGTTTGAGTCTACGTCTGGGGCTCAGGACCACTGCGGGCCAAGAGATTGATTGGAAGTATGAGTCTTCGGAGACGCGAATTTGGTCATATCGCCGATGTTGTCATCATCGCCAGAACCGATTTCTTACGCTGTTTCGTCTGAACGTCCTACAGTGTTTGCGAAACAGAAAACTTCTCCTCTCGTCTGATTACAACGCGGAGCTTAGTTTTCGCCAACGATGGTGTTGACTGTCAATATGGTCTCATCAATCCACGTCTTCAACTCTACGGAATGCCTCCTTCAACAGCCTAGTAATACTAACGGAGTCCAAAGGTTTACAGATAATGGAGGGTGAGAATCCCATGTAGAACGCTTATCCAATGACTGCAGCGCAGTATAATATGGTATTGCTCTTCATTGAGTCCACATACGGTGTTCATCACCCAATGCAATGGCTGTACCGTGTATTGGCGTTCAGACCGACCTGAACCCATGGGGCCTTTTCCAAAAAGGCAACTTTCCAAATTAGGAAGAAAACGTAAACAGGCAAGCAGTATTTCGGGCCGACTTGTCCCGAGCTACTGTCTCCTATGACGTTGAGCCTGGTTGAGACATGAATTACTTGCAAATGCCCATCTCGACCATTTGGCGAGATCCTGGCTTGAAAAAGAGAGCTCACCAAGCTGTTGTAACGAGCTGTCGTCTCAGAATGTCAAGCTCAAGCGCTTCAAATCCTCTTCCCGCTTCATTTTTGCGCGGTGGGACATCGAAGGGCATTTTTCTGAACAGATCAAATCTACCTGGAGATATTTCGCAATGGGACCGAATTTTTTTAGGCATCATGGGTTCTCCAGATCCAGAATACGGCCGGCAGTTGAATGGCATGGGAGGTGGTGTTTCTAGTCTTTCAAAGATTTGCGTTGTTGGAGCTCCAACGCTGTCGCAGAAGGAAAAAGGAATTGACGTGGAATATACCTTTGTCCAGGTCGGAATACGTGATTCTAGTATCGACTATTCGGGGAATTGCGGAAATCTGTCTAGTATGATTGGCGTCTTTGCTGTCGACCAAGGCATTTGTACACCCAATACAACCGGAACACGTCTTACCGTCCGCTCTTTCAATACCAACACCTCCAAAATCATTGACACTACCTTCCCTGTTTCATCGTCCAACCCACCCGCAGCATTACTGGACAGCCCGGAATCTGAAATCGCGGGTGTACCAGGAAGAGCATCAACCATCGTCTTGGAATTCGTCAATCCGGCTGGGGCGCGGACGGGAAAGTTACTGCCTACCGGTTTGTCTGTGGATCATCTGACGATCCTGCCATCGCAAGGAGGCGACGAAAGAACCGTCAGATGCTCTTGCATAGATGCGACAAACCCTACTGTCTTAGTCAGTTATTCCGACCTTGCCGAGTTCCTTCCCTTGGCAGATTACATTGAAGGAAAGCCGACAGAAGTTAGTGTGATACTGGAACAGATTCGCCGCGCCGCCGCCGTTAAGATGGGACTTGACCCTACCGCACAAGCACAGCCTAAAATAGCGATCCTTCAAGCTCCACACACGGATGATGATCGGACAGAACAAGTAGATATCGTAATCTATGCCCTGTCAATGGGAGTCTTGCACAAGGCAGTCCCAATGACAGTCGGTCTATGTGTAGGCGTTGCATCAAATATTCGGGACTCGTTAGCATGGGAAATATGTCAAGTGTCTGATAGGAGTAAGGCGGGAATGGTCAGACTTCGACATCCAGGTGGCGTCGTAGATGTGGGAGCTGAGTTTGGGCAGGATGGACAGGTCAAAAGCGCAAAGGTTGTACGCACAGGCAGAAGACTGATGGAGGGTAAGGTTTGGTGGTGAGATTATTGAACAGGGTCAATTTTAAAGGTGCCGTTTTGAACATGACTCTCGGTTCTTCTTGGCATTCATGTGTCTCCAAATCTTGCTCGCAAATGCGGCAAATTGCGTGCGCCTTGAGCTGATTATCCACGCAAATTCCCTCCAGCGTCGCCGCTAGATATACTATCCCCTACATCGTTGTCGGCGCAACCCCCAAAGTCACTTCATCCGATTGTGATTATAAGTACACGTGTTCTTGGCGTGTCACGTTTTGCAACCAAATTGCAATGATTATAGCCGGGTTTGGCATGGTATCGCAGATATGACAACGACAAACTTCCAAGTCAACATCCAGAAAGGACTCAACGATTTAGAGGTGTGTCCCCTCCATTCAGGTTCTATAATCTTTTATTATACACAATATGATTACTCACAAAGAATTACAGAAAGAAGTACATTAACTGTTGAGTGACTTGAGGGTTGCGCTGACGTCATAGGATAGTTTGAGTATCCATTGCGGTATCCGTTCATCTTTCTGGCATGTAACACAGGCATGCATGATTGTAATTGATTCTTGGTCATGTTGCAGCTGATTGCACAGACAGTCGCAGACTGAGAACACTGAAGAGACTAATGCTCGATTAAATGTAAGAACTGGGTGTTTGCGTTTAATGATAGTTATATTGAAGTATAAACTGACTACGTACCTGGGTGTTCGTGTTTAATGATAGAGAACGCAGAAACACCCAGGAGTGAAAATAATCCAACTGCACATGATGTGTCATGTGAGTAGGCCATGTGAGTACTGAGCCATAAGTTCTCAACAGGTCAACCATCTGAGTTTCTATGACACTCCTTTATCTTATTTCTGGAGTCTTATAGATGCTCAGCACTCAACATCTAATCATCATCATTATATTCATGACCTATTTGCATTGGTCTCTATTTTGCTACATAATCTCGACGTCAGTACAATATATTTCTGATGAAATTTTGTTGCGAATCTATAGACACATGGAAAACATTTACTTAGTTCCTTTGCATATTTTGCATCTAACACATTCAACGACTAGATATCAGCCTCGGAACTACCCCTTGGCATAGGATTAAAAATGTCTGGAAGAATCTCGGACGAAGATAAGACTACATCATCATGATATAGTAATTCTCCGTGATGCGATTTGACCCTGTTTTCTGTTCTTCCAAAACTCCTCCCGGTTGGGTCTACGTTCACTATATACTCTTCCTCCTCCTCTTTCATATTTTTTGGATGTCGGATAAAAAGTCTTCGGAGGTGTACAGCGCAGTACTTTTGTCCCGGGAAATTCTCGGACATAGGATCTCGGTTCAACTTTGCCCTGTGCTATCTTAAATTCCTTTGTCCAAGTGCTTGAGTAATAATTGATATATCGTAATTCATCCAAGCATTTGGTCCCAGGAACCTCTTGGCTTCATAAATGGCGATTTCGATTGCTTTGCTTGGACGTCTTGATGTACTCGAATGTTTCTTCCGCCGTTACTTTTCGATCAATGTTCACGATTCATGGGCAGGAATGTGAAGAGATCATTACTGGATTCGCTCTCTTGTCATCAGAACGTCGATCCGGCAAATAATCGGTGGTCAGCCTGATCACTTAAAAGCCGGATATTCGATCACAAGGTCGTTGAACTGCATCATCCATGGTTCATCTTATCTTCACAGCATCCTACACGGACGAAATTTCGACCCTTGCATTCGATCCTGACCTTGCGACTATCACTGTCACCTCTACTGTCAAGGTTGGACACCATCCTTCATGGATCACATTTTATCCTGGCGATCAATCGCTCATCTTCACTGGTTTGGAACAATCTGATGGCAAAGTCATTGCTTTGAAATTCGATGAAGAAGGTAGAGGGAAAATTGTAGCTGAAGTGTCCAGTGGAGGGGCAGATCCGTGCACGTTACTTGCTATGAACGATATTTTGTACATTGGTAATGTGAGCCATGCCTTGTTTCTAATTTTATCAGACAAGTAACGTATCCGGTACAAAAAGTACTCTTCTGGTAGTGTATCTACTCTTCCTATTTCCTCAAAAGCACCTTATATCCTTGCCTCTTCTCCAACTTCGATTCAGCTCAAGGGCTCGGGCCCCGACGCCACTAGACAGGAAGGTCCCCATCCACACCAAGTATTCATCATTGAGGAGTATGGCGAGCTGCTCGTACCTGACTTAGGCGCAGATGCCGTCCAGAGGTTTAATGCAGACGAAAATGGGGTGTTAGTACATCAAGGCAACATCCCTCACACGCCAGGCGGAGGGCCGCGTCACGTCGCTTTTTACGGTGTGTAAAATTCGTCCATCTTTTAGCGCCCTGCTGACGGGAAAAGAAGACGGGTATTTATATACCCTCCTCGAATTAAGCAGTGTCCTTGTCAAACATCGATTCCCTCTGCATCCTGAGCTCCCTACATTTGTCAAGTCAGTGCCTACCATGTCGACCCCACCTCCGAGCGGTATGCTTGCGGCTGAGGTTCTGATCCCGATACCCAACTCCACATACCCTACACCATATCTCTATCTTTCCAATCGCAACGATCCATCACCGGAAGGTGACATCATTTCAATCTTCGCTATATCCGGCCCGGATACCTTAGAATTGGTGACGGAGGTTAGATCAGGTCTCAAACATCTCCGGGGTATGCTCTTTGGGGGCCCGGATGACAAGTGGCTTGTTGCGGGTGGTGGTAATGACGGAGGCGTCAAGGTGTTTGAAAGGATTGACGGTGGAAAGGGTCTAAAGGTTGTGGCAGAGAATCCCAACGTTCAATCCATCACTGGTTTCCTGTGGAAATGATTTGCTTATGTCGACCATTAAGAGCGATTTGAGCTCCTAAGATGGATCATGCTGTTGATATGCCAAGTCGCTTTGTAACCTCGACGTAGTTAGAACAAGAACACTGTTTCGGCAATTGTGGCGCAAGGGATTATTTATTTACCTCCCAGTTTTGCAAACATTGAAATGCAAAATGCATGTGCCACACGCCTGCAGTTTAGATTAGGACAGAGTCTCCAGATCTTGTAACAATCATGGAGCATGTCTTCGCATATCGAACGTTAAGCTATTGTGATAACGCAAATGTGTATCTTATAAAACACTTTGTGGGAATTTGGAGGCTTCCACGAACACTCACGACAATCAGAGGTCAGGCTTGAGGACATGTCCTCAGGCTAATGGGTTGTCCACGGGGCCCGGAGGTCGAGACCAGTACACATGAACAAGATAAGGACGCAAGATATCCCAAGTAAACAGTGTCCGCCATGTTGAAAACGGCTAACAGATGGGAAGCCACAGAAGGGTGGCTCATGCCAGTGTAATTAGTGCTGACCTGTCTGATATGAGTTAAACTTCGTCATTGGTAGTATTTATTCTCCCGTTTGTCGTCCCAGGTGAGATTAATTGGATATCAAACCTCGACGGCGAGTTTCGAAAAATATAACTTTGTCTATGAATTCTAATAAGTACAAGATAGGACTATACACGTGGGAAACAATACAAGTAAGAAATCGTAGTGGAAAGCGATTAGAGTAACCCTCAGCCAATTACCGCATCGGCCCTCAGCTTCGTAATGGCGTCGGATGAGAGCCCCAAATTGTCCATTAACACCTCGTCCGTATGGAAGCCAAGGTTTGGGCCCGCCCACTTAGGTTGTGGATCAACGCCATCGAGGACAGGGAATGTCCCTTGCATCTTCACGTTCCATCCTTTATCCTCACTGCCCACCCAAACGTCTCGCACAGCACCTCGCGCCTTGACTTGCTCGCCTTCCACGACTTCTTTAACAGTCACTACACGGCCGACCGGTACCCCGACCTTGTTCATGACCTCGATCACTTCGTCAACAGTATGCTGCCGTGTCCAATTTGAGATGGCTTCCTCGATCTCTGTCTGTCGCGCGACTCGGTGGTGGTTCTGTTCGTACTTGGGCCCTACGAGATCGGGTCGTTTGACAACGTCCATCAGGCGGTTATAGATCGAGTCACCATTGGCACCGATCACGACGTACGTCGGTATTGAGGGAGCAGATGGGTCGGGCATGCATGGGTATGCGTTTGTTGGAACTATACCGGTTACTGAGGAGCCTGAGGGTCCGCGCGTCTAGTAGAAGTGAGAACTGGATTCAATGATCTCGACCGTTCTATCTTACCTTTCCCTTACGATCATACTCCGGAATAATACCTTCCATGAGGTTGAGCATGCTGAAGGGGAGTATGAGCTCTAACTAGCGAGTAAGCAAAAGTCGTACGTACCTTTCAACGATGCTCACGTCTACTGTTGTGCCTGGCTGAGTCGACTGTCTTTGTCGTCCCAACAAAGCTAGTACCTATCGTAGAACATGAAGACTACGATTTACACAATAAAACAAGCATACGGTGCCGAATGCAGCATGGAGCCCAGCAATTGAGTCTCCCAGGCTAATATTGGGTCTCACGGGCGGACCAGCGAGTCCCTGCGTTTCTGGGTCGGGGAATCCATTGATATATCTAAACCCAGACTCTGCTTCACACACGGAGGCATAGCCGGGTCGTGGAGCCCACGGACCTGTCTGCCCATATCCACTCACACGGGTAAATATAAGTGACGGATTGTGCGGGCGTAAGTCCTTTGGTCCGAGTCCCCATCTTTCAAGAGCTAATGACATCCGTGAGAGATTTGTATGAGCTTTTAGTCGAGAACATACTGCCTGGCTTGAAATTCTCGATGACGACGTCACTTTTGATGGCGAGTCGTTTGACAAGACTGAAGCATCGGAATTAAATTCTTGGCAGTAAGATGGGCGAAAAAATCAAAAAGACGTACGCTCGACCTTCTGGTTTTCTCATATCTATCGCTACACTCTTCTTGTTCCGTGCTATACTTCTAAACCATGGACTAGTACCATCTTCATCGAGCTCACGCCAGACACGCAATGGATCACCGGTCCTTGGAGGCTCCACCTTGATGATTTCTGCACCAAATTGCCTGAACGGTAGTTCAAGAACCTCAGAAATAACAGCAAGCGAGTCAGAGGCTTACCCAAGAAGTTGACCTGCGAAAGGACCCGCAATTAACTGACCCATTTCAAGCACGCGAATTCCAGACAATGGAAGGCTGTGTTTACCGTCCATCACTGTGGCGAACGTCCTACGAAGACGTCAGGAAAGTAGAGGATTGTTAATCATATATAACTGACGCGGCGTGCATCCTGAGCGGACTTGTAGGACGGGATGCGCATGCCAGCGACCGGTACGAGATGATTAAAGCCATTGACGTATCCCAATGCTTTTCTTTCAAGATGCAAGTTATTATCTATGGATGTCCGTAGAACTTGGAAGTACGTCGGGACTATACAGGGGTTGCTGAAACCATCGCAACATCGGCCGAAGGCGGGCTCATGTCGGCTTTTCGGGCCTCTGATTTTGGCCAGACTGAAGTATTTTTTTAACTCAAAGGGTATGGAATGCATTTCATGGATCTCCACGTCGGTGTTATCGGCTTAGCTTAAGAACATATCGAACACATGACGGAAGGCTGCAGCTTTGTTTCCATCTAGCCATAGGGATTCGGCAAAGCCGAAGTCGGAGTGCCAATTGAAATGACGAGAGCGCCTGCCGAATTCGTCGCGCAAGTCGCGCGCTCCTCAATTACATCCTCATCCTCATTCGCCAATGGACAGGAAGTTCCGTCCGCTGTCTACTAAGGTTAAATAAATGCATATGTGTCCACCCCCTCACCTGAAACTCATGATCCGAAGCTGTATTTGTGGAGTCATGAATGAGCTGTTGTCGGTCTGACCTATTGCCAATTGCATGTCAAGTGAGATCGATCTTGTCAACTTAGTGCTTCGGATTTCGGAAATTCATGCCTAAACCCCATAAATAAATCGTTTGAATCTTGATATGTTTACTAGTAACACAGCGATCTCCGAAGCACCATGAGAGCTGGATCTTAGGCACAAGAATGGATGTTGCATTAATCGCCTTGATCCGACAGTGTCCCCAGTTTTTGTTGATACGTACTGACCCTAGGTATGCTTGTAGATGTTCTTTCCTACAATTGACATTAACTTGGGCTCCACAGAAAAGAAAGCTGAAGCTTTGCAAAGTGTAGAATATCCAGAAGGCCATGAATAGTTTGTCGTCAGTGTGACTGGAAGCCCGACTCAAGATTGTGCAGGAATCCAGTCGAAACAAGTCTTGGGTGCCAGCAAACGATGCGACACTAGAAACATCACTGATGTTCAGACGAAAATCAAGGGGATGAAACCAAAGGCACGAGAATTTGGGTCCGACATACCCTGACTGATCCCTTCTCTATCTCTCGGGTTCTGCCAAAGTCTACGGCACAATGACAGAACAACTCAATCCTGTATCTGTAGATGTCTCAGGAACAGTTGGTGCTGTTGAGGTCGCAGTACTTATCTCCATTTTCCTGTTTGGAGTGGTAACCGTCCAGACGTTTACATACTACAAGCGAGTCTTTGACCCTGCGTTGAAATTGAGTGGCTCAATGATACAACAGGAAGTTTCCTGAAGATCAGTGGTTACTAAAGGCATTTGTAAGTTCCCAATGTCATCTGAAATGGAACTGAGGCATTAAAAATGTCAGGTAGGCGTGATATGGTGAGAAATAGAGAGCTAAATCAGTCCAATGTTGGGACCTAAGATTCCTTGGTAGCGTTATGGAACTTCTTTTTGCAATCGCAATAACCCAAATGATTTACTACGTGGGTCGAAGCGTTGTTCAATACTAAATTCTCTCTTTTTAATGTCGAAGCGACAGTACACGGTCGTAGGATACGGAGATCCGAGAACTGTCCTTATCCTTACGAGGGGAGGGGATATAGTTATAGTTGTGTCGGGACTTATTGGCCCTTCAATCCAGGTAACCAGTGCACACATCTCAGAGCTTTTGTGCTTTGAAGCTATATCTCTACAGGCATTTTTTTCCTACCGTATCCACAAGCTGTCATCCAAATGGCTTCTTCCATTCTTTGCGTGGTTGTTGTGCCTCCTGCGATGCATTCTAAGTTTAGTCCTGGGAAGTGTCGTCCATGATCTTTCGGACATGAAAGACAAGTGGCTATGGCTGGTAGTAATAACACTTGCAGTCTCTCCAGCAAATGACGTGTTGATCACGGCATCCTTGTACTATTACTTGTGGCCTCATCGCAATACACTTCTTGAAAGGTGTGTATAATCCTGTGGCGTATTCCTGTACGTTTAGCACCGAATTGATGTGTTTATGACAAAGGCGATAATCGAGAGACTCATTTCATGGACTATCCGTACGTAAAAAAAGGAAACAAGAGAATTCAGGAAATTCTGACCTTGTTATGTCTCTGAAATCGAAGATACAGGAATGATAACAAGGTACAAGAGACAATTTTGTGGTGCATGAATTACGCCTTATAATAATCAATCAGCTGTGGGACAACAGCACAGATAATCCTGGTAGGGAAATCTTGCATCCTTCTACTGGTGGAACTTATATTCTTCCAAAGTTCCTTGTGCTAGATAACTATGTTTGGGTGGCAGTCTCCTTGATAATGCCTCGACGTGTGTTCATCTCTTGCTATGACATGGACTGCCTATTTGACTATATAATGCAAAGTTTATTCAAACTCACTTATGGTGTCGTACGTATTACCCATACGTTTATCTATTACCAAGGCCTTCATCACAACAACAATAGCCTCAATGATCGATCAACTCTGCGCAGTCTCAATGAGGCGAATGGCATTATAACCGATTTTACCTTCGGCTCACAATCAATGGTATATGTATACCGGTCTCAAAACGCAAGCAATATCTCACTTTACCACTAGCGTCCACCTGTACCTGACGTTGCTACGATAAGCACCAGAGAACAGGGCAACAGTGATGTAGAGTTACGCAAGCCCCTTGGGATGAATCCTGGGTTGACAGACTATCGAAGTTTTCGCGTAGAATAGCATCGTAGAATCAATGGTGCTACATACCATGGTCACGCGGGTCGATGATCTTATGCTATGCTTTTCACACAGACTGTACTCCCTCGAAGCCTAAGAAGCGAGATGTGACAGGCAATTGATTTGAATTTGCAGCGGTCCAAATTGGGACAGGGATGATGATTGACGAGCTTTTTGAATGCATTGCGGTCCAAGTAAGACAGATAGGAAATTAAGACGAAATCTCCGAATGTTTAAATAGGTTGCTATTGTCAAAGGGTAGACGCGTCTGGTCACTACTCAGTGATAGCTATCGCGTGTGTTCGGCTACTCCACCTATATGTGTTTTCTTTATTTTCCACACCTCAGTTCGTGCTCGCGTGACGCGCGTGAACTGAGGTGCGTTAACTATCCTTTACGCTACACTGTGATACCATAACTGAATCCTGTTGCCTGGTCACATTTTGTATCTATCTAGTGCATACACAACTCGCGCGTCAAAACTCGATAGCTATTAGCTTTCAGCCACTCCGGGTACGCAATATTTAAGGCCATACCGAACCTTGATCATGTGTTGAGCGTCTTTGACTGCTGGTCCCCGTTGATATAACAAAGACGAAATTGACTTTTTCTGAGAAGATATCGTCATCCACAGTACCCCTAACCCATAAATTCCGTGAAGAAGCGACATATTCACTATGATATCTGTTGACAACGTAGATTTCTTTCGACGAATTCAGTGGCTTAATTGTTGTCCGATGGTACCGTTTCAACAAGATGGCATTGACATGTTTGCAGGAATGTTTCCAGGACGACATGCCTATGGTCAAATATTCTTCCACGGCATTAATGGGGTAGTGGTAACCTGGGTCGTTGCCATTCTACGACGGTTCGACCCGCCGGGGGTTCGATTCCCCCTTAATGCAATTAGTTTTTCCTTATCATCTGGGCTGGACTGGAAATCAAATTTTTTCAAGTAGTAGCGTAGACTCATACGCATGGCCAATTTGATTTACTCATGCATGCTGTAACTATTTTCGTGGCATTATGTTTTGTACTTTGACCTCACTCTGTCGTGGAAAATCCCTGAGAGACTCGTTTCACTCAAACCTCCTACCCATGGCTTACCCCTTCTTTCATTTGTGTCTTCGAAGTTGTGTCCAAGCCTGGGGAGATTGAGAGTCCTTCTCGGGTTACTATCTCGAATCGGAACATAGCCGACTTTGACAAAACCTATCCTTTTCCGCGTAGGCCTAAGATGGCAAAGTGATGAAATAAACAGAGTCGGAAGCGTACATCCTTCAAGTTGATATCGTAAAAATATAGAAGCAGACCACAATCATGAAAGATCCATCGGCCCCTCTCCCTCAGCCGGGAAACACAAGTCCGCCTCCTCCGTCGCCGCCTCTACATCATCCTCATTCCAATCACTTGTCGTTTCCCATTCATTTTCAAACTCAATGTCAATGGTCAACTCCTGCGCTCCGTCACCGGTGTTTGTGAGCAGCATGAATGAAGCCAGCAGGGGTTGTTGATATGAAGAGGGATTATGTGTGATTGGCTGCACCCAGCGTCGCTCGCGAAGGCGTTTGTGTCGTTCCCGATCTTCTTCAATGCGTTTGAAGACTTCGTTACGGGGAAGTGGTGCGTGGTGGTGGTGGTGAGAGGAGGGAGTCGATGAGGATGGGTTTGTTACGTCGAGGGCGGCTTGGCGGTCATTCAGGGATGTGAGGACATCGTCAACTGTCTGAGGATCAATCACTCTTTTACTTCGCCAACTTTGTAATATCTGAGCAAAATTTCAGTATATGATAGATAGACATGCTAGAACATTCTCACTTGTCTCGTACTGACGAGATTCGGGAGCCCTTGCCGGCCTTTGGGTACGACGTTCTCAACGATTTTGCCCAGATCACG